>CAEGAG010274758.1:0-13528 GCA_903067065.1 Brachyrhaphis terrabensis
GCTACATTGCATTATAAATATATAAAGTTTAAAAAAGTGCTTATTAAAAGAAACTATAGTGATGTGATAACTTCCAGCAGTCACGGCTGTTTGTTCTCAACCAGCATCAATACGAAATGTCAGGAAGCGTCACAGTCCAAGAAATATTCTTCAAAATTGACAAAGATTGTCAAAAAATAAACAAACAAAAAGCCTCTGATCTCCCATTAACAATCATTCACCTTGTACGACAAAAAATTTTTTTTTTTCTTTTTTGGGAAAGCATAGTTAATACAAAAGGAGACTTGTCTAATGAAAAAATAGGAGTGTTGGCAACTGATAACACAACGCTGCAAACAAGCAGCTTCTCACAGACTCAACTGGAACACAAGACAACAGGGAAATTTTAAAATTACTAATAATTGCACGTAACCTTTAGAGAGGCAGGATGTTTTCTGAGAAAGGTGAGAGATGTGGGGGGAGGGGCATAATAAACACGTTAAATCTGCCGCTTCCCGCCCCGCGTCACCGCCGCCTGCAGTTCAACGTTCCTCGTCCTCTCAGGGTCTCTCTGTACCAGCGGGCCGTCTGGACCAGCGCTTCAGGCGATCATATATCTGGTGATAGCCCTCAAAGCATAGAGCAGCTCCGCCTGCAGTCGGGCCTCCATGATCAGCAAGTTGACGTGTATCTGAGGACAGAAGAAGAAGAGTCAGAGACAAAGCAGGTGATAATGCAAGAACGCACCTGAAGTTTTTGTTAAAGTTTAGTTTTATATTGAAAGGAAATTATTTAGAAAAAAATATTTTGCTCCATATTATGTAATTTTTAGATATTAAATAATTGATGTTTTGATCATTTCAGCACTTGAGTTGAATTTTTAACCAAACATTTTTTTACTGTCACTTGAGTAATTTCTTGAACGGCTACTTTTTACTCTTACTTAAGTAAGCAAAAGTTGAAGTAGTGCTACTTTTACTTGAGTACAATTTTGGGTTGCAACTAAAAGGAAATTTTACAATCAGAAATTAATCTCTGAAATAATTCAGAAAATCACAAGAAACAGAACCTGTTGGTCGACTTCGAAAAGCTGCTTCTAAAGTTCAATCTTTGTACAAATTAATTTAGTTTTTATCAGGCAGATCCTGTAAATGCTGGTTTCTGTAACGGGCCGGTGAAATCCTGTCTTACCCGTTCTGAGGCTTTCAGCAGAGTCCAGCTCAGCGGACACACCGGGGTTTTAGTGATGTCTGGGAAACAAGCCACGGCCTTGATGTACAGCTTCAGGTCTCGCTCCAGCAGCTGGTTCACCTCCACGTAGTCATAATCATCATAACTGAGAACAAAAGTCGGCAGATCTTTATCTAGTAGATGAGCAGGAGCAGTTCATGTTTTAGTTTTAATTCGGCGTGCTGGAGGTCTTACCGTATTCTTAACACATAATGGATGTAATTCCAGATGGCTCTCTTCAGGTCGGAGCTGTGCAGCGACGGGAGAGACGTGACGCTCCTGAACCGGTCGTCCAGCAGGTGACCGATGTCCGAGTACAATCTGTTGATGAGGGAGAAGCCGTGGACTTCCCAGGAGTAATCCTGAAAATAAAAATAATGAGACAAATCCATCAAATGTATCTGTGGAGGATTAGTTTTTAATTTACAGAAGACTGAATGATTAAAACCATCCAAAATATTTAATAAGAGATATAAAGACGTAAACCAGTTTGACGATTTTTTAAAAGCAGTATTGTATTTAGATTTTCCATTATTTTTATTTATAAATAAATTAGAATAAAAATACTTCACAGTTAAAGTGACAGAAGATTTTCTCATTATACTCTATTCAATTAAGCAGAAATTAACAATAAAATTGCATATTTGGGTTGCAAGCATGTATAATGGGGTAAATATTAAATGTACTGGATTTTATTATATGTTCCAACACCACTTTTCATATTTTCATTTGTAAAAAAGAAGAGATTTTTTTGTCTTTTTAGCTGAATTTGAACCAGGTGGAAGTAAACTAGGACACTTGAGGAGTTCAGGGTAGAAAATATTTATAGACAGTGCATGAATGCATTGTCTATAAACATACATACATACTGTACATCCATCCATCCATTATATTGAAAGGCACTGAAATATTGATCAAACAGATTCTGGCTCAAAGTTTGCATCCAGCGCTGACCCGCTCTCGTTTACCGACACCTGGCCTCACCTGAACTCTGAGCACCTGGAGGTGATCCTCGTCCCGCCGGGCAAACTCCTGGTAGCAGAAGTCGGGGTCTGTGATGAAACGTGACGGATCGGCGAAGCACAGCATCTCCTCCTCGTCTTCCACATCTAAAAAAAGGGATGCGGTGACAGGAATGGAGGGGAGAGCGTGGCTTTCGCTCAGATTTCACACCCTGGAGCGCTGTCAGAGTGTAAACAGCCGGTCTGACTGGTTGTTTGTTTATTTCTGCTACCTGTTTGCTGGAGAGTCTGCGCCTGCAGGAGGCGCTCCTCTCTCTTCTCCTGCTCCTCCTGGGACTTCTGGATCCTCTCCTTCAGGCAAACCATGTCGCAGCTCGAGTCCAAAGACTGTTGGCACGAAAACGAACCCAGGGTGAAAATACTTATTCCATATTTACAAGAAAAAAAACCCCACATATCTCCTGTGATAAGAAATTATCTAATTTTGTGTGTAATGTCACAAATGAGACCGTATGTAACCCCCCCACCCAAAAAACCCCCAAACAAACAAAAAAAAACATTTATTAGCTAAGGAACAAAAAGTCTTTAGCCAGGATTATTAAATAGTTAAAGGGTAAAAATTAATCAGTTACACTGTCTCATGTTTTTATTTACAAACAGCTTAAACCAGTTAGAAAACAATAAAAGTTCAGATATGACTTGGCTTTGATATGATTACAGCTGACTACTAAGCCTAATATAATAACAAATTTTGCTGGAAGATAAATTACCCCAGAAGTTATTGAACGATAATATTGTTCTTTTGACACAATTTTCAAATAATATAACGATAACAGCATAATATTGCAAGAACACATTTTTAAAGATTAATGAACATTTAACACTGGAACTGGAAGACATTTTAAATATTCAAAATAAATAAACCAAACAACATCTAAAATTAATTATGAAGTCTCTATAAACAAACCCGTCCTTAAAACAAAGTTTCAGTTGAGACCGAAGCACCAGACTGAAGACTTTTATCATCCAGTGTTTGGTAGAAAAAGAGAGAAAACTATAAATCATCGAAATGGAAATCAATGAGTTTGTTTTAATTTATTATGTGATTAATTGATTAATTGTTACAGGTTAATTTTCTAAGCTACAGAAAGTTACTTGTTAGGAATGAACAGATATGAAAATTTGGGCCAATATTGATGCCACTGTTGTGGCATTATTTATCAATATTCTATTTGATCAGATTTCTTATTCGATTACTCAACTAATCATCAGAATAATTAACAGATTACTTGATTACTAAAATAATTGTTTATAAAGCCCTTAATGAACATTTTGCGTCTCCAGGCTGAAGTCTGGTTGGCTTACCCGTCGCCGTGTGATATGTTGAGAGGGTTGCCTGAGCGACTGAGGCACGTTGGCGTTGCCGTTGGCAGCATCAAAGGGGCAGAAGGTCGGCGGGGTGCCGTTGGGAGATTTGGCGAGGTGGGCGAGGTCCGAGTCCATGTCGCAGCCGAAGACGAAGCTGCAGAGCGAGTGGCAGTGGGCCAGGATGACCACGGCCTGCACCAGCTCGGCCAGCGACCAGCACTGCTCACCGGCCTTCAGCAGCGACTGGAGACAAAAACAAGACGCTTAGCGCACCGCTCTGATTGATCTGACTGGCTGGAAGGAAAAAAACATGTTTAATATATTAATATAGAGATTAAAAGACACCATTTGAAAGTAACAACCTTTAAGGAGGTATTAAACATACTTTCTATTAAGCAAACATGATCTGATGAAATATTCAGATTTTAAATGTTGTGCTGTTATTATTTGTTAGCTGAATATTATCATAATTAGGAGAAATAAAGATTATATAATGTGATGGACTTAATGAAATAAATGGACTTTCAATAGTATTTGAGTTTATTGAACGGGTCTGCATTACTGGAGTGAAAACTAATAAATTAATTACTGAAAATAATTAAGGCTAGTTAGCATGTCCACTAATAACAGCGGATAAATGGTTTTCCTGGAACGGTGAGATGTTTTTTCACCACTGACACATCTAGCGGCGCATACACAAACATGACTGACAGCGCTAAGATTCTCCTCCTGGCTCGGTTGTTTTTGACCGGGAGCGAGTCGCAGCTGGAGGTGGAGGAGTTTGATCTTTTCATAGATTATCTGTCTAATGTTAAATTGCCACAACATGTTAAAAAGTTTTAACAAACATGTAAAAACCATATTGTTGTAAAAGTTACACACTGCAGCTTTAAATTGAACTTTTATTCAATAGTTCATTTCTTCTTCCTGGAGAAAAACAGTGTACAACTAACAGATTATTTATCTCTGCAGCTCCTCCAGAGCTACCATGAGCCTCTTGTGTCTCAGTGTTTCCATTCCAGACGATGGATTTAAGTTTAAGTTAGCTTAGCTTAGTGTAGCTATCAGACCAAAGGGCGCTGAATAAACTCTGCGTACCTGGATGTGGGAGCAGGCGGCGAGCCAGGGCTGGTGGGCCAGCACCTTGTTTATGTGGTCAAGCAGGCGAAGACGAGGTGGAGCAGCTTCCAGACCCTGCAACCACAGCGGGTCCCCGCCGGCCCTCAGGAAATGGGCCGAGTGCAGGCACACCAGGTAGCTGCAGTGATAACGGGCCGCCGCCTGCAGAGGAACGTTCAGAGGGGAAGTTTTAAAAGAACGGAGCAGCTGAAGCCGAGCACTTCCAGCGTCAGCAGCCAGGTCACCCACCATGATGGCGATGTAATGGCGGTACGGCAGCGGCAGGGGGCCGTCCATGTGCAGGATGTAGTGCTGTGTGCGCAGGAAGCTCTCCAGATACTGGGGGTGAGACGCCATCTGCTGCGACACGGCGTCCACGCTCCCCCTGCTAACCAGCGCCTTCATAAACAGTAAGGACATGCGCTCCTTCTCGCCGTTCACCATCACCTGCAGAAACCAGAACAAACAGACGGCAGGTTGGTTTGTGGCGGGGAAACGGTGGAACAAAGGACGTTCCACCCATTGTTACAGAAAAAACGAGGCCGAGGAAGTAACTATGAAACAAAATCCAACCAGGAGGATCTACTTTCTCACTATTTAGTCAAAATAATTCAGAGAATCGCAGTTAGGAGACAGTGGTGGGCAATATGGACTGACATTATTTAAATAACGATAAAGATTATGATAAATGAAACTAGAATTACTTCTTTAGGTAACTGTATGGCTGTAAATGCATGGCACAGCCTTCATCACGCCACAAACACAACATTCCCAGCTTCTTTAGGATAATACGTGCTTCTTAAAAGGTAGTATGTGTTTTCCAGGTACATAGTGCCATTTTATAGCATAATCAAGTAACTATGTTAAATTCAATTATTATAAGAACTGAATATTATATATATATATATGTCTTTTTAAAAACTCCTGCTCTTTCTGAAACTTTGCCTTCAGAAAGTCATCACAACATGGCTCCTCTATTAACCCTTTAACGGCGTTTTTACCAGCGTTGCACTGAGAAGTAGCTCAGCTGATGTGCAGCTCCACCATGTCTTTGCTAATTGCTCCTGGCTAGTCTGAAGGAGCTGTGTGGGGGAAGCTTGGAAGCTGCAGCTCAGAGGATGAGCTGCGTCTCGAAGGCGGAGCTAAGGCCACCCAGGCGTTTTGCACAGCTGAATGGTTCCCATGGATATTAAAGGATTTCTCAAACGCGCATTGAAGAATCAAAGCAACACTCCAGGAAATATCATTATAACATAATGTAAAAGCTCTAAAAAGTTTATTAAAAATTGTGATTTATATCACTAAACTGCACATAGTGATTGTATTTAATAATATTTTCAAATTTGCTGACATTTATTGATGTTCCCATGGAACAAGCAGTGGAGAAATCAACAAAAATAACACTTCTCATAATACCCTCAGTTTTGTTTTTTATTTACCATCAATATCCAAAATGCATCATGGCAATGAAACTTTTCATGATAAATGCTGAACGATACAATAAATGCCTACCACTACTATGAGAATCAAAAGGCATCCTTAAACTCTTCCTCTAAATCCAATGAAACAGACGTAAACATGAGCAGCACAGCGCCGTCCTCCCTTCACAGCCATTACGGCCCTTAGATTTATAGCCAGGAACGTCTTGGCTCGAGATGAAGTTGGAGCGTCCAGCACCATGTGACGGCGGGCTCAGGCTGCGCTTTGGACCGGAGTCATGTTCCACACCTTAAATCAGAGGAAGAGGGGCTGTTTTGGAAGAGGGGCTGTTTTGGAAGAAGAGCGGTGGCACCACGGGAGAGTTAACACATTCCTGACTTTCTTTTTCCTAGAAATTCAACAAGCACCCAAACAAACATCTCAACAGACACAAAGTCGGATTGTGTTCACGAGTGAGAGAGGCTTCTTTAGCTTGTTTGATGTTCATCTAATGAAGTCGAGATGCTGGATTAACTTGTTTATTTGAAAGCTGAAAGTAAGAGAGAAAAAAAGAAAAAGCACAAAAATGCCGTTTGAAAAGGGGCTTTACACTGAGGAAGCGAAGATGAAGAAACTAATATGAAAACTGAGCGGAGGAGGCCTGAAAGAGGGAAGCTCGGCGAGGATCGAAGACGTGGAGGAGGCCAAAGACTCAAACATGGGAGTGACTGCACCGAGGGGCCCGGGACCAACAGAAACAGACCCATGTAGAGCGAGAGGCTGGCCGGCCCTCACCGGTAGACATTTATAAGCTTGTTTTCCTTCTCTCAACATAATATAATGACTTCTAGGAAAAGGTGTTCAGGAGCCACAGATCCAGTTCCTCTGAACAGATCAAACGGTTTCACTTCAACTTCCAATGTAGAAACTTTACAACTTTATCTGCCTCTGATCATTAAACAAGAGAAACACTACCTGAGTAAATAAAAAAAGAAAACTGCAATTTAATTTATTAAGGAAATAAAAGCTACCAAAACCAACCTACCCTTGTTATAGCAGGAATAAAAAAAAGCACTTTGGGTCTCCTAAAAAAACCAAAAATGACATTTTATGAGAGGAGGATGGAGGGGAAAACAGTTAAAAACTTTTCTGTTTTATAAAAAAACATTTCTGTGTTGACGGTTAGAGGCTACATGGTTCTCATTTATCGTCACACTTCCGAGAACTTTGTAGTGGGCAGCCATCTCTCATGACAGTTGCCATGACAACAATAAACAAGCCACAAGATTAGAACTATCTCTCACCTCATTCCTATCTAACTTATAAACCATATAAGTACATTACATCTATTATTTGATTACAGTTTTTGAGCACTCTTGTTGTTGGTCTCCTAGCTATGGTTCATCTATGCGATCATCTTGCCTACCAAAATGGCGGTTCAGTGGCACAGATCACTTCTGGTTGATATGTATGGGGTAATTACTTTTTTGTCCAAGGTTTCCGATGGCTTCATCTCTTAATAAATGATGCAAATTAAAAACTGTACTTTATTTACTCATATTATCTTTGCCTGATATAAAAATAGTTTGATATGATACCAGGTGTGAAGAAACGGGGCAAATACTTTCTCACAGCTCTGCTTGTAGGGCGACCGGCGCGAACAGTGAGTAGCAGAGCTCGTTTTTGCACCTAAGCCCCGTATGGCTCTTTAGTATTCAGCAGCATGTTTATCTGGCTCAAAGCTCCATGTGGTATTTCACTTCTCCTTGCAGGGGATGATGGTTTCTGCCTGATCCTGCAGTAAGCTCCACCTCATGACCCAAATAGTCCTAAAGGACGCGCTAAACAGCTCGATTCTTATGAACGACACCTTAATCTTACAGTTTCATACAAAGCAAAGTAACCAAGGGGGTTTGGAGTTAAATGAAACATGCAGAGGCACAGACCCTGACCTTCTCCAGGCTGTCGGCGCCCACAAGAAATAGTGGAGGAGGAGAATGTGGAGAGCACAGGTGGCTGCCAATCAAAGGCCTATAAGAGCACATTCACATGGGTGTTACTCCTCGAACACAAGCGCTACTGATTAGCATGCCTAGCTGCTGAATCTAGGTTACTGCTCCATGGAGCGCTAGCTGGCCGGATTGCTGAAAGGAGCAGTGTTGCACCAAGCAGCATTTCAGAGGCCTGCGCTGCAGAAAACACGCCTCATTTCTCAAGGACCTAACATGTCGGGAGGAACGGGCCTATTTTTATTCCTCCTCATGGTAGAATGGGCTCAGATTGCGATGTTGAGTGATCACACTTCCTTTTTTAGGGAAAATGACACATGAAGCGGCTGATTGAGAAATTTTCTGGCAGAATTCACAGTGGCTTGCTAAACTATTCTACCTCTGAGATCTTTCCATGTTTTGTCACATCAGTGTCTTTTATTGGGATTTTGAGTGATAGATTTTCACAAAATGGTGCATAATTCTTCAGTGAAAGGAAAATAATGCATGGCTTTCAAATTTTGACTCAATAGCTGTGTTTCCATTAACTATAAAATTGTGAAAATTTGAATAACAAATTAAATTCAGTTAAAGGAAACGCAAATAAAACAAAACCTTTTTGATAAATTTTTGCTCCAGGATGAGGTGTTTTTTGNACTTTTATTGCATCACACAAGTCATGTGATCAACAACCGGATGCCACTGCTGTTACGCTAACTCTGGTGTAAAGCACCTCTTGCTTTAGCATAGGTGAATAAATTTACACACTATCCCTGTGAAATCAATCATAAAATGAAACAGGAAGTCGGAAAACCCAGTGGGTAGCCACCAGCATCAACATGTTAGTTGTTAGCCTCTCCAATGAGTAGTCTCTTTCTCATTTGCCAGTGCCAGCCAAACATTAATCTGATCAATAGCTGGCTTCAAAATAGCCAAGGAAGTAGCAGTTGTTGGCAATAGTCTCATAAATTTATGTACAATAACTTTCAACTCAAAGTAGCAGTTTCAGACAAGAGATTAGAAATCTACTCTAAATGTGTTAGTGTAGTTGTTAAAATAAAAACACTAAAACAGTTTAAGTAATAAATCCTCTAAATACCAGAGTCCATGGATGTGATTTTGAAATCTGATTTAACAGCACAAGTGTCAAAAGTTGGTCTTACACCGGGTGAGGAGATTGTCTTTGTCATCACTAACATCCCATGTAATTGATTAGGAAATTGGGGGTGGAGGGTTGTAATTTCTAACATGTCTGGACAAAGTCTGACAGAGAATTCAGACAGAAACAGGAACTACAGTAAAGTTGAGCATTCACAAAGCAGGAAATGACACATCCTACCTCTTAAACATCTGTCTGCTGACAGCAGCAAAATGAAAGATGCAGTCATCCATTTGGGAAAAGTTTTCATAAAAGTAATTCTTACTGTGTTTAAAAGGAGTTTTAAAAAGACAATTTTGATCCTTACTGGATGAAAACAAGCGAGACTTTTTGATAAAGTATTCCTTACTGCCTGCCTACCTACTTGGAAAAAAAAAAATCACACCCACATAAGAAGAAAAAAAGAAGAAGTGAGAACCATGTGTGGGAGGATGCATAAAACAACAAGGAGAAATCATCTAGACAGCTGTGTGTGCATTACAAAACACACTCTGCTTACCAAACCTAATATCTGTTTTGATTTAATCAGAATAATAAAGTGTTTAAATACTCAGATCACAACAGACTTAAAAAGTTTCCAAACTCTGAAGAGGTCATCAGCAGAGCTGAGAAAAAAGTAGGTCACCTTCTAGATTTCCTGTCACAAATGTTTCAAATCAAACAGGTTTTGATATCAAAGATAACCTGAGTCAATATGTAAAATTTAAATAAAATTAAATGTTTGTTTTAGAAAACAAGCTGGTAAATAAACCAAATAACCTATGTCTGTGTGACTATTGGAAGCTATTACATCACTAATGAGGAATTTTGTCCCGCTCTTCTCTGCTTTATTTTAGTCACTTTGAAGGATTTTGTGAGCAGAAACAACCTGTTTAAACCTCAGCATCTCCATTTGATTCAAGTCTGTGCTTTGACTAGGACATCTTTTAGACTTTTTTTGTTTAGTCGAGTTGTTCAGAGATGGAATTGTTGTGTGTTTTGGATCATTTTCCTGCTGATTAACCCAGGTGTGATTGAGCAGATCTTAAGATCATGGATAGACGGCTTTTCTGGTAGAGAGCATAAATCCTACTCCCATTCCCCTCACAATCCCCTGCAGGGTAAGTGAGCAAGTAAAGTTTTAAGATCTTTTTAATGTCACCTTCAATTGAATTTAGGACCTTTTGAAAAACATGTTACTGTAAGAGTTGGATGGGGACCCCGTAAATTGTCTGTTGGTGAGTCTTGGCAGAAGCTTTTTACACTGCATATGGCTCTCTACAGTCTAGCTTAAAAGTTTGTTTGCACAGAATTCACCTAGCCTCGTATGGACTGGCAACAGAAGTGAGTCAGTGGCGAAGGCAAGCATCGTCCAGCCAACTGGTGATAAACTTGCGCTTAAAGGGCTCAACATACAGGAAGTCGCTCCCTCGCCATTAATTTCCATTAGAACTTGGACAACCGCTAGCCGTCGTCCAGCCAAGTGACGATGGCTGGACGAGCTTGTCAGCCAAAAGCTTGATGCACAACTCAAGCTTTTGGCTGACAGAAAAGAAAAATTTACATATACGAAATTAAATAATCTGGCCTGTCATGATTTTGCTGAATGATAAATTGTCCCAGAAGTTATTGTGATAAACAATAACGTTGTTTTGATACCATTTCTAAATAATATAATGGTAATGGCACACCCTCTCAAAGATCAATAAGCTTTAAATTCGAAACTGGAACTGCTATACATTTTAAATATCCAAAATAAATAAAACAATAAATAAAATGAATTATGAAGTCTCTGTGCTTCAAAAAAAGGGGCTAGTTGAGACCAAAGCACCAGCCGGAAGACTTTTGTCATCCAGTTTTTGGTATTAGGAAAAAAACAAGTCAAGCAAATGAAAATTATTGAGCTTTTTTAAATTTATCATGTGATTAATTAATTGATTTATTGCTTACCACGACAGGCCTAGCCACGACAAAATTTAAGACCTGTGATTAACATACTTAAGGCGAGGCATTCCTGCCCTAAAGCAGCGAAGCAACCCCAGATCATCACGCTGCCACCACCATGTTTCACTGCTAATATCAGAGGTAAGTAAAGTCTGCACTGATAAGGATTTGTTATGCGTTCTTTTGTGAATTCATGAATTTGCATGTTCTCTTCACTTGTAAATAATCACCTACTTTATAAAATTAGACAGGTTTTGTATATAATTAAATGTCTATGTCTGGCAGTAATCAGACCAAAAATGAGGATAATCACAACTAATTATTGGTTTAACAAAGTGGACAATTTATAAACTAACATTTGAATACATTTTGGTAATGTTTGGTGATCTTAAACATTTAGAAGTGTGCAAATAAACGTAATCTGTGAGGGGGCTGATACTTTCTTTTTAATGACACTGTGTGTTGACCGGAGAAGTCGCATGAGGAAGCAGAGAAATGAAAAACACGGGTGACGTCACTGAGGGGAGGATAGGTAAATGCAGACAAAGACAAGCTTTGATCGCTGGCAGAAAAACAGCAGCACTGTGCAAGCTGCAATATGAAATGGAGCAAGGGTCCAAGATGACACACAAAGAAGTGGAGGAATGATGCAAGCTTTCTTTCTAAGAGTGAATAACGCAGATACAAGAGAGGGACATTCAATTTGCATTCTGACTGATCCTGGAGAGACTGTCCATCGTTATCAGAAAACATGAACACCCCCTTTCCTCCTTGCCAGAAACAAGCACTTGGGACAGATTTTGGCTCTGCAACCTGAACTCAAGGAGTAATGCAAAACAACCCAGCTGCAGCCCAGAGCAGTTTGCACAGAGCAAGAGGAGGAGGGGGGTTTGAAGCAGCACTGCCAGGAGAAACAAAGAACTAAATAAACCCACATTCATCAGTGAGTGATTGGATCTGACTGTAAACAAAGCAGGCAGGTAGAGCAAGGGAGATTTAACTGATAACAGGCTATATTTATTGAAGTTTATTCCCCAACAAGAAACTCTTTAAAAAATGAAATATGAAATTATGTGTCATCAGCTATGAGGAACTGCGAAGACAAAGGAAAGAGGAGAAAAAAT
This sequence comes from Brachyrhaphis terrabensis, assembly GCA_903067065.1. Classification (NCBI taxonomy): domain Eukaryota; kingdom Metazoa; phylum Chordata; class Actinopteri; order Cyprinodontiformes; family Poeciliidae; genus Brachyrhaphis; species Brachyrhaphis terrabensis. The sequence continues at coordinate 12,272 of CAEGAG010274758.1, forward strand.
GGTTCTGAAGTGAAACCAGACCTGCAGCTCACATTGCTGTCTGTTTTATTCCATTTCTGTACTCCACAATCTGCAGCAAAACATGTCTTTGTTGGACTGCGTTCGGCACAGCGCCCCCTTTCTGTTGCAAAGCGGAAAACAACACTAAGAGGAGAAAAACAACTTTGATTGGCAGTCCAGTTCAGGCGAAAAAACAGCACAATAAGGACGCTCACAAGGGCTGCCGCAAAGCTGAGAAATCTGTCTGTTAACGTGGTTTAACACAATTATCACATTATTTTGTTCATGCATTTAAAACAGCACTAATTAAATGGCACTGCATTACTTCACACCACACAGAAACACCTTTTTTCCTCTCAAACCCTCAGATGATGTCACCTTCACCTGCAGCTTCATCCACATTAGCGTCCCCAGCCGTTTCTCGTTTATCTCCAGCGCGATAAAATTCAAAATATACTCGGCCTCATATTTTAAAAATGACACTGAGGGGGGAAAAAAAAAAACAAAAAAAAAAAACGGTGCAGCAGAGGAGACGTTTCTGTCTTTGTCCGGCCACATTGAAACTAACCTCCCAACATCTTGTACTTGTTTTCTCTTCTATAAAAACAGCCGTTTTTAGATCAACTCTCCGAGTTAACGTTTCAACGCAGATGGCTCGAGCTTTACGTGACGTTTTAACGGTTGGTGATGAAAAGCCACTTGAATGGTGAGTAAGCCAGAAATAAACCAAATAAACACCATCCGGTCACTTGAAGTGTTTAATCTGAGTTTCTGACCCATTTCCTGAGCGATAGATGTTAACGTTAGAAGTTCGGTTCGCCTATTTTCGTTTGCTAGCACTAGCAAACTACAGCCGCTACAGTTAACGTTACTGCGCTGAAGTTGGGTTCCGATTCGGAATGACAGTAAAAGGCCATTTCTAAGAGTACTTTTTAAAAAATGAGTTATAATTTCATTTTAAGGTATTTAAACTGATCAAACATGAACTGAATTATTAAACATCACAAAAAAGACTCTTTAAAATACAGTCTGTGATATGAGAAACTTACATTTTGTTTGTAAGAACACAAAAAATGCAAATTTGAGGCCATTTTTTGTTATGTACATCAACTTAAATAGCCACATACAGAATAACATTTTCAAGCTGAACCTCATCTACATTCGTTAAAATGCCAAAATAAACTCCAAAATTTTATGTTTTTGAAGACCTAGTAACAGAAAAAAGTTTTGTGAATCATAAAGAATAATTGTGTTCAG
>CAEGAG010274768.1:0-42430 GCA_903067065.1 Brachyrhaphis terrabensis
TATATATATATATATATATATATATATATATATCGTGTAGAAGTTAAACACACTTAATCTAAGAATGTACAATGAAATAAAATATAAATGTATAAATGTGATTGGCAAAACATGTTTTTAAGCTTGTATGATGGAATCAGCAGAGAAACACCCACAACCAGGAAAGTTTTCACCTGTAGCTCCTGGTTGCCTACGTCCAACAGTACTTTAAGCGTTGCTCTAAATGATTATTTCTTAACTCGATAAGTTTGCTTGTTGGTGTTTGGCTGACTGCTTTGTTGTTGTGCAGAGTGTAGAGGTTTGAACATTGAGCTGCCAGCGCACAGTAACTAAGACTCCATTGTTAGACTTAAGGCTTCTCAAATTAGCATCGGTTCTTGTTCGTTTAATGCAGAACGCATCCATACGTTTCAGCGAAATGGACCTAGGATACAGTACACATTTGAACAATGGAACTGTCTATTGTATGTAATTCAGTATCTACCAGATGAAGATTATTGTTGATTGAGGGAAGGAAGGAAGGAAAGAAGGAATTAGGAAGGAACCCAAGAAGGAAAGAAGAAAGGAAGGAAAGAAGGCAGGAAAAAAGGACGGAAGGAAACATGAACTGTTTTCTAATCAGTTTCACTAAGAATAAAAAACTATTTAATTTCTGACAATTTTGTTTTACTCAATAACATCTTATTGGACAGATGGTCAACCAAAAAGCCTTTGCAAAACTTGCCATATTAATAGGTATGGCAATACCTATTATTGCCATACTGCTCTGTGCCACTTATTTCAGGTAGAGCGTTAAACAAAAATGACCCAATTGTTATGATTATGGCGCTTTCTCATTTCAATACTGTATTAGATTTAATATCACTGCTTTAATGTGACTGAAACTTTTTACAGTGTGTGAGTATGGGGAAAAAAAACCTCAGGACAGGGTGTTAAAAACATCCAGTGATAACAGTAGAAAAAAATCGTTCAACGTTTCATGATGTCTCATGTTAATGAAACCATCTGTGATTTTTCAGTGTCTCAGAAAGTCATCGAGGAAGTCAGCGCGATTCAGGAGGACCTGGAGATCGAGAGGATGTGTAGAGAAAGTGCTGAAGCCCTGGCCTCAAAGGTGCACAACATCCCTACACAGATGTGTTGCTTCAGTTTTGTGTCACACTAATAATATAAATCTGTTATAACTAACAACAACTAACAGAAATTAGTTGTGTGCACCGATTGCAGTTTTCTGGCCGATCACCGATTACCGATATTTTAAAAAGCTGAACCTAGCGATTCCGATTTTGGCCGATACCAATTTTTTTTTCTCTGAACTGTTGCCTAATATAGCAAGAAAGTTGTTGAGTTGGCAACAGTGGGGTCACTATTGTTAATTATAAACGTGCGGATAGAACTTGGTGGGCCGGTCTGTCAGTCAAACCTTCCTCACCGGAGAGCAAAAAAGGACAGTGGTTGATTCTTAGACCTTTGCAAATCTGCACCGATAAATCGGCGCTGACAAATCGGCCGGCCGATACATTGGTGCATCCCTAACAGAAATGTGTTTTAAGACAATATGACCAAAAAAATAAAATAAAAATAATGTAATCAACTAACTCATGTCTTTGTTAACCTCAAGTCTGGGTTAAATGAATCCTCCTCAACACATTAAAGGATGGCACTATGGTCAGTGTGTTGACATGAAGATTATTCCACTGAATCAAGCATGTTGCAATCAGAAGCGTGGCCGTCAACAGCACATCTCATGGGGGAAAATTGCCCCGGTTCCCTTCCTCAGAGCAACCTTGTTGGACGCTTCCCAATGTGGGCTGTGATTGAGTGTGAGGGAGCCAGCACATAGTGATTTTGTAGCCCACCGGTGCAGAGATTATAACTGTAATCATTTCTTATTCAATTTTTGTACAAAAGCCACTACAGTCCACCTAGCCGGGCCAAATTTGGGGTAGTGGGAGACTGATGGTGAATTATGGTGAAGGTCAAGTTTTTTTCCAGCCTCTTTTTTTTTTCTTTTCTCTCTTGCTGCATGTTAACTTTCAGTGCCTTTTCATTCAGCTTGTCTGGATCTTTTTAATTTATGGAAAGTAGCATTTTTATCAGCCCTTTTATAAAGTAGGTTGTTTTCTGTGTTGCAAAAGCAGGTTTTTTTCTTTTTCTCTTTTTGCATATCAATATTTTTAGTGCAGAAATGCCTTTAAAAGTAAAACTAAACATGCACTGTAGGATAATAAAGAACTAATTACCAAACATTTACAATTTGACAAACCTATTAATTTGGATTGTCAAAAAAAAACAAAATAAAACTCCATTTTAAGAAATATACTGTAATAGTTAAGTGACTAAATTCTAAGAGCTGAAGCAGAAGGCAACTAGTCTTTGTTTTGTGAAGATGGTTGGCTTCTAATCCAAAAATATTCTGAAGTTTTTCAGTGAACAATTAAATGAATAGTCATTTGAAAACAATCTCAGAACAGAACATCAGATTATCTGCAACACAAATCTTAGTCAATGTTTTTTGTCATTCAAATCTTTATCAAAACATTTTGCATCCAATTTTGAAATTAAACTTCCTTCAGGTGCACGACTGACAAACCTTTGCCCATTTATTTTTGCCTCTTTTTAGTTTCTGTTTTGCTGTTCTTATCACTAATTATAGTTTGAAAAACCAGAAGGAATCCAAGTCAATGGGAGAAAGCCCAGACGGAGCTGTAAAAGAGATTAGAGTCGAGCGGAGTTGTGTAGGACGGCAACGAGCAGGCTTCTCCAGAATAAAACTACTTTCCTTTCACTGCATGCTACTAAAAATAGTTTTGACATTGAGACAGGTTCCCAAATAAAGGTGTAGTTAGGGAACACATTCATCTACATTAAAGAGTTAGAGTTTGAAAAAGTCCTAAACATTTTTAATGCTTGGATATTTAGCTTAGGGCTCACTGACCTGGGTAAAACTCAGTTTACTAAAATGATTAAAAATCTCTACTCTTATGTAGAATGTCTGAGGTAATGACACATTTCCAGACACAGAGGCGATGCTTTGAGAACGTTGATCATAATACATTCTTTGCAAATTATCTGAAAACGATTAAAGAAAAAAATTAATAAAATTTAGCAAAAATTTACTGCAGTGTTAAACCATTTAATGTCTCTCGAGAATTAAATATTTTCTGAATTCTACAAAAATCTGTTCTCAAATAGCATCGATTCCTCTGGTGCTGACAGATCATTAAAAAAAATCCTCAAATAAATGAGTTCAATACTTTTGGACAAGCATAGTAATGTCAAAAATAATTTTTAAATCACACCTTAAGCCTGATGGTGAAAGCGCTTATTCTTGTCATATGTGGAAAATGCTGGAGGTTTAAAGCACTGAAAGATGGGGAGGTTTCATTAACAACCATAAACAACTCTTTTCTTTGCTTGTTTCATTGTTTTATTTTTTTTGCTACAAATAGGCAAAACTGCATGCTGCTTTGTTTTGTGAGAACATAAAGGAACAGTAGCGAAATCCATGAGTTGATCCGTACCTGTCCCTACTACTGGTGCTGACGGTGCTCCACTGTGCTTCCAGTGTTGAGTGACTGGTTTTAGCTGCACAAATCCATGTTAGGTAAACAGTCATCCTACTAGCATACTTTCAGCATTCTACATGTCTCTGTTCTTCATCTGCAAAAAATGCTATTTCTTCTCACATAATAACCACAATTTCTTTAATACTCGACGTTTGGCCAGAAAAATCTTTGCTGTATCCTGGCTGCAGTTCTTCTGATTAATGTAGCTATACTTCCTCTACCAACCACACTGCTGTCCTTCAGTAAGTTTGAATTTAGAACATCATATTTACAATATCTAAAGGCATTAATGCTGGAATATACAGTTTTATATAAGCATAAAAATGCCTCCTTGAGACTGCCGAGCAGGGGTGTATCCAGAAAGTTTTTAAGGTGGGCTTAAACGGGGGGGCCAGTGACGATGATGGGGTGTCACACCAAAATAAAAACCCAGACAGGAAACAGGGCAGGGATACCAGGAGGGCGGTACCTGATCTAAGAGACACACATCAGACTCATAACATGAAGACAATAAAAACATGAAGCTATTTATCTTCTTTGTTAAGTGATTAATTCAATGCAAAAGTATGATCCTCATCAGAATGGGTTGGTGGGAGCGGGAGGGGATCTAATCTGAGTGGATTTGCCATATTTTTCTGAACAGAAACCACAAATAAAAAACTTTTATTAGCACACAATGCCTACATTAGATTACACAAAGTTGAGAAGATACTTTTATATTTGAAATAGGGCTTACCACCCAAGTCGATGCTAAAATGAAGGGAAATGAAGATATAAAAAAGAAATATACCTATGTAAAAAAAACAAAAAAAAAAACACAATAATGATCCAAAAGATCCTACATCTGTACCAGAGCAGTTTCTGGACATACAGTAAATAAATAATGAATAAATATATTTTCTTAAGAAAGTTGACATTGAATTTTTGCATTCAAATCTTATTTTTTTATGTTTCACAGTGTCAGTAGTGGCAGAGAGAAACAGAGTTTGTGAAGTTGCCTGGCGAATTCACACTCCAATGGCTTCACAGCTGACATATGTTACTGCGTTAGACAATACAATAACATGATCAAAACATTAAATGTCGAGGCAAAGCGATGTAATCCTTAAGTCTGTAAATAGTAAGATTCAGATATTGAGCTCAGATTCAAACCCACTGATCACTAAAAATAAGTGGACAGTACAAAAATGTAACTACAAACTTAAGGTTTCCGTATCACGTTGTCACTATTACACAAAAAACATATTTAAGTCGATCCATAAGGTCCGAGTAGCCATAGAAGATGACAAGCAAATTAGACTCGCAGTAAATCCCTTCACACTCGATGACGGCAGGGAGGCGGAAATATTTCTTAGAACCCTGGAAAGATGCCGAGACTGAGTGAAATGTCTCGACACTCCTACGTTCGAATTAAAAACGTAGATGCGAGGGAACAGCAATTTAAAACGGGCAAGACGAAGATGTGGTTTTGACGCTTAATGTTTTTTGTGGCGTTGTGTAATCAAGGCGAGATGAAGGGGCCGTCGCTTCATAATAGTGACCTTCGGAGAGAGCAAGCCAGTGCGATGTCAGTCTGGATTCATCTGAGTATGTAATTTATATGGGCATCTGTGCTGAGCTGTTCAATTTTGTCGAAAGAATGCAATTCCATGTTATGTATTGTTGATTGCGTTTCAGGAAAAGAAAAAAAAATAGATGCAGTCTGAAGGGTGTCATCAAAAGCAAAACTTGCTGCAATCTGCTCTCTACGGGATGCCATTGATAATGCCTTTTATTTTATTTATTTATTTTTTTTTACTTTTTCGTGTCCTTTTATTTTTTCCCCACTTCTTCCTTCAGATGACATCTAGATGCATAATTTACACCACCCTCCCCCACATGAGCCTCATGACGGTTGTGCTGAGGGTCTTTGCTTTGTTGATACATTCGATGGACTGCTGGACGACCTTTCAAAAGAGCAATCATCACTCTCACAGTTAAACATCATGTCAAACAGACAAAACACGGCTAAAAATGTTCCACAAGAGCTTCAAATGAACACATTTAATTCAGTCACATCAATTATTAGAACTATAGAGATAAATATGCACTATTGTACTGATGCCTCTTCTGCCGTCGAGAATGACTGACATACATATATCTATGTGAATGTATGTATTTGAATATGCTGAATGAACCTTGAATATCCTGAGTGAAAAAATTATTATATGGAAGGAAAGTTTGAATATGTCGAATAAGCGTTGAATATACTGAGTGAAAGTTTAAATATTTAGATGAAAGTTTGAATAAATTGAATGAACCTTGAAATGATTTCTCTTGGAAATGAAGAGTTTTGTTTGCAGATTTGATGGTCCAAAGGACCTTCCTGATGTGAAAACCAAAATACAATGAGATTGAATTTTTATATTGTGACAAATAGAAGACAGTAGGCAAATAACCATTGTTCTTGTATTCTCTCTGCAACGGAAGTTGAAGCGTCAGAACCGCTCCCTGAAGAGGAAGAGCATGATGATGATATCGTACATCAGCCCAGAAACCATCAAAGACATCAACCTGGATGAAGAAGAGCAAGCCGACGACGAGGAGACAGTTGGGGATGAAGAGGAGGAACAAGAATCCGCTGCCACAGTTTGCCTCTCCGCCGACTGCACTACCTTTACCTCAGGTAGATAATTTCTTCGATCTTCGATCAATCTGCATTACCTTCATGTTTAATAAAACCAACAAAGACAGAAATCGGAGTTGTTGTTTTTTAATCGCTTATCTGCTAGAAATAATTAAAAGTGTTGGTCATGATCAAAACTTATAGGAAAAAATTACATTTTATAGAAAGTCCACAGTACAAGGTGTGTTTATTCACTGAAAATCCTTGATCATTTAAGGGGAACGCTTAAAAAGGAAACTACTGTGGGTGCTGAGAAGCAATAGCATTCGAAAAAGCATTATTGCAGCAATAGTATTTCTCATTGGAATAGTTAAGAAAATTACCAACATTGTGAAGCAGAGCTTGTTAAGTGGCCAGTTAGCACTAAGCAACTAGCAGCAGATGAATTTGTTCATGACAAAATAAAGGTGCTCATGGATCCAGAGTGAAAAATAAAATTCCACCAATAAAGTTCTGGAACAAGCTGATATCTTCAGACTGAGCAAACAAAGTCCAGTTGTCCTTCCACCACACGCGTGTTGAAGCAGAAGGTCAACTTCACAATCAAAGCTGGTAATTAACCAATTTTTCAAAGAATCGGGATCGACTGATTTCTGGGCAGAGATAAAAAGGCAGTGGCAGGGGAATTACCTGATGTTATGCTAGTCAGATAAGTAAAAGAAAATTAATATTATTTTCATCCAAATTATTATGTTCAGGGTTTCCCCCAAGCCTGGCGGGCCACGAGGCTTTACTTGTGCCCCCACCAGCATTAAATATTTATTTAGGGCGGCTTTTTAAAATGTTTGCACTGTTAAGACTTTATAGTTGGTGTTGAGATATTAATCTTTCATTGACACATAAATATCAAGTGGTATTTTTGTATTTCCTGTCAACTCTAAACATTTTTTAACTCAAAAACACGACGGGCCGCTGGATGAATCTAAGCCCAACCACCAGGCTTAGCAAGTTTTCTGGGGGAATTCTTGACGTTCATGTTTGTTTCAAATCACCATCAACGATGTTTAACTTGTTATTGTTTCAGAGCTACAAAATAAGTTGGATCTGACACTTAAGGAGAAAAATCAAGTCATCTCTAACCTTGAATCCACGAGGCAACAACTAAAGACCGCCTGTGATGAAGTAAGTTTAAGATTTCTAATTGCTTTATACTTTGGTTAATTTGACTGACTGCTGCATCCTGTAGGGAAAATATTGGTCAGAATCGAAATGGACTGACTGACACGCGAGCTTAACTCGCTTAGCAAAAACAGCCTTTAAAATCGGCCAGCGTCGTCTCTTCAGGGAGAAGAGGACGTTCGATACCGAGACAGTGGATCACACTCTGTGTCCGCCCGTCTAAAGACTGACATTTTATTAATTGAAATGTGGCTGAATTGTTTCTTCCGTTTTTCTTATGTGTTGTGTCTCTCAAAATGTTATACATCCTCTTACATTTTCACGTTTTAGTGCCATAAAAAAATGTGTCCAAAATGTTTTCCATTAAAACAGTTGTGCAAAAAACTTTAAACGAGCTGCAGTACCTAGATTTGGTGTGCACGCCCTTAAGCAAAAGTTAAACCATATTTTTTTTGTTTTGTTTTGCTTTGTTTTCTTTTTACCTTTAAGTCTTCTTTGATTACAGTCTGCCAATATTTTCCCACTTGGGCTTGCAAAAGTTTTCAAAAACTGTCAGTGGTTTTCTTCAGGTGAACCCACTGATGTGATGGGTTTTTTTTCCCCCTGGCAAACTGAGTCCTGTGTCCCAGTTTCTGTCCTGTCCTTTCAATAACTAGAGAAAAGGTAGATTTTGTAATGTCTCTATTGTCCAACTGCTTATTCTGCTGTGTAAAGGAGGTCTAAGCAAAACTCACATGTAGTGTTTTTTTTGCTGTTGTTTTTTGCCACTGTCATCCCACTCTGAGCTCCTAGAATCCCTTGTGAAAGTATCGTTGGTAATATGTTTTGATTCCATGTTGATTTTACCACAAAAGCAAGATTTTACATTGCTGGGAGACCCATGTTGGATATTCTACTAATTCAAAGACGAAAAGGAGTCGGACGGATTATTCAGAGAAACTTTAGTGAAGAAAAAGGATGAACGAATCATACGATATGATATATGACAGAGTGTCACAGAAAACACAGCTCTTTCAGGAAAACCCCTCCATATTTTTTTTTCCTCTTCTAACTTGTAGTTCTAAAGCATCATGGGATATATAGTCCAGTCCATTAAAGGTCCACAAATAGTCAGTTTTGAACCAGATACTAACTATGAAACACTAACTAGATCTATGAAACAACAATTACAACTCAAATAGTTGCTTAAATATTAAACTGCATTATCCCAAATAATAAGCCATAAACTACCTAACAAATTCTCAACAACCCATTTAGACTTTAGGACCAGGAAGTATAGAGAGAAATGTTTTTCATTTAAATTTGCTAAATTACATTTGGTCTTTTTGAATCCTGAGTGTTTTGTATATGACCTTTCTTTCTGTTATCTTTACCTTCACAGTGTTTGACAAAAGTATTTTTAATTTGTCACACATATAGATTAATGTGTGACTTTTAATGTTAGTTTCACTTCAAGAGACCATATTTTAAAATAGTGCCACGTATACAAAAGAGACAAATCCATTTCCTTATTTTTCATGATGTTTTAATCTTTTATTTCTCTTTTTGCAGCTGATGAAAGAGAAATGCAAAAACACGGATTTAATTGCCGAGCATCTGCAACAAAAGAAGCTCCTGGAGCGTTACAGCAGAGGTTAGAGAGCCGTCCATGCTGCGGTGGTATTATTCATGTGAAAAGATGTACACCCTTTTAGGGTAAGGAATAAACATTATTCGCCTCATCAATTTGCAAAAATTAACTATTTTGTTATGAACACATATCGTGGGTCACATGTAGTTCAACATTTTCTCCTCTCTTTATTCACATTCACCCATAGCAACAGTAAAAGGACAGTATGGAGAGAAAATGTCCTTTTCACACTAAATGAACCGTTGTGGGAACTTTGGCCTGATTCATAGGGGTCATTCTTTATTTAATACGTGTAATTGTGAATGTGACATGTGACATTACGTTTCTTCGAAATGCATTGTTCCAGAGCTGAGGTATTGAATCAACATTATCGCCACTGTCAACATCTAAATAATTATCTTGGCCTTCACCTGGTGCCTCCGCTCGCTCCACGTTGCAGTCATCTGCGCATGAAGGAGAGAGACAGTGATCGGTGGCTCTGGATGGGTGATGAATGACACAGAAGTTTCAGAGCAAACATTTTTATGTAACTTATAAATCAGTCTGAACTTCCACACATAAAAATGAGCTTCAGCCCTGAACAGAAAGCAGAAGAAGAACTACAAATACTCTATTAAAAAAAACACATATATATGCAACTGTGGAAAAAATTAAGAGGCAACTTAAAATGATTAGTTTCTCTGGTTTTACTTTATATTTTATGTTTGAATAAAATTAATATTGTTCTTTTATTCTATGAACTACTGACAACATGTCTCTGAAATACACACATATATATATATATATATATACATCCATCCATCCATTTTCTGTGCACCCTTGTCCCTAATGGGGTCGGGAGGTGCTGGTGCCTCTCTCCAGCTACGTTCCGGGCGAGAGGCGGGGTACACCCTGGACAGGTCGCCAGTCTAATATATATATATATATATACAAGTATTCGCTCACCTGTCTTGACTCACATATGATCTTAAGTGACATCCCATTCCTAATCGTTCAATATGATGTTGGTCCACCATTTGGAGCGAGAACAGCATCAACTCTTCTGTGAAGGCTGTTCACAAGGTCTAGGAGTGTTTATGGGGATTTTGGACCGTTCTTCCAGAAGCCCATTAGTGAGGTCACACACTGATGTTGGACGATGAGGCCTGGCTCTCAGTCTCTCCTCAAATTCATCCCAAAGGTGTTCTATCAGGTTGAGGTCAGGACTCTGTACTGATCAGTCAAGTTCATTCACACCAGACTCTACCATCCATGTCTTTATGGACAGTCATGTTGGAAGAGGAAGGACCAGCTCCAACTGTTCCCACTAAGTTGGGAACATGAAATTGTCCAAAATGTCTTGGTATGATGAAGCATTCAGAGATCCTTTTACTGGAACTACGGGGTCAAGCCCAGCTGCTGAATAACAATCCCACACCATCGGTCGCTCTTAAGAGTGACCCATTCGTTCACAAATGTTTGTAGAAACAGTCTACATGCCGAGGTGCTTAACTTTATACACCTGAGGCCATGGAAGTGATTGGAACACCTGATTCCGATAATTTGGATGGATGAGCAAATATTTTTGGCAATATAGTGTATTTATTTGTGTAGATAGATATTCGAAAGGGGGGTGAATACTTTTCCAAAGCACTTTATGGCATGAAAACATGAAAGGTCTTTTTATTTGTTTGTTTCAAAGCCATACATCTTTTCCTTGAACTCTTGCAAAGAATAAAACTGTTAATTGATTGTTCATAGTGTTTACATATCATGCTGGACTTTGCTGCTTGTACAAAGTGGTTGAGGTGTCTTTCATTGGGATTTAGCAATATGTAGTTTAACAGAAAATTAAATGTGTAAATGTCTTAATATCAGTTTCTCAGTTTGCTGTGGAGGAATACGAAGCGTTGCAGCATACCCTGGACCTGGAGCAGAACCTGAGGACAGAAGCAGAAAACTTTGCCAGAGACGTGAGCCCATGCTCTTTTCTCATCTGCAACGTTGTGTTCTTAAGTCTCATCTATATTATGCTGTTGTTATTTACTTATTGGTGTGTTCAGATGCTGGTCGAACAGACAAAACTGAAGCGGCAGAGTCAGATCCTGCTGCAGAGCTGCATGCCCAGCCCAGCTCTGCAGGATGTGGTCAGTCAGGTGGCCGCTCTGACTGAACAGATGGAGACCCAGAGGCTGCAGCATCAGAACCAGGTCCAATCAGAACTGCAAAACAGTTTCCACACAAACTAATCCGCTTGGAAAATGGAAGCTGTGTTTTTATATGTTGATCTTTGTCTTCTTAAAATTTGTTTACAAGTTACTGTTTTTTTTTTTTTTTTTTACATATCTCGCTGTTGGATGAAATTAAATTTATAAACTGTTAGGATACTAAACCTGTCAGCAGAGATTAAAGGCTGGGAGCTTGTCATCTAAAGCTAGTTTCACATCAGTTAACATCTGTGGATAATATAAAGCTGTTACATTTCTTTGGACAGGAAAAAGTCATATTGTGTATTATTGTCCTAAGAATCAATCAGAAAAACTGCCTACTCTAACTGTAGTGAAAACTAACACAAATAATGAAAAATGAAATACAAGCATATTTACAGTAACTTGTTATTTGTTTGATTTAATGATGTGGTTTCACTTAAAATCATGAGCAATAACACCAAATTACAGATAAGAACTTTAGCTTCATAGCTAAGTTCTTATTTATAAGAAGCTAGCTTCTTACAGTTAAGAGGCTAAATTCTTGTCCAACTAAGTTCTTTCTTAGTTCTTCAAGCTAAACTAGCTTAAAGAACTTCTTTAAGTTAGCTTGCTAAGTTAGCTTGTTCTTGGCTAACTTAGCTTTTGCAGCCCAAAGGGTACTAGCTTAGTAAGGCTGCTTGCCTTCTCAGGTGATACACTTTTAGAAATCAAACTGGCCCATGGAGTATTTTACTGCAGGTGAACTGGCTTCTCTCTTTTGGTATTTAGTATGAAATGTGAAAAAAGGAGTTACAGCACATGAAAATAAACCAAATACTGACATTTATCATCTTAATGTAACCAAAACTTTGAGCTTTATCTTTCTTCTGTTACATATTTTCTGGTTACCTTCCTTCCCCCATTAGTCAGGGGGGATAAATTAATTAAACAGTAGTCCTATTATGTGGTGAAAAATATGATAATTAATATTGGTTAACACTTAACCCAAAGTTCATTAAACAGTTGTTTTATATTTTGTGACTATTCTTTAGCCGGACTATAAATATGGTTTATGTTTGGTCACCAGATCAAGCAGATGGAAGAAAAACTAAAGACCTGTGAAACACAAAAGGAACTAACAGCATTAAAGCTGAAGCAGGAGCTCCTGGAAGAGGAAAAAGAGGCGTGCCGTATCCGCTGCTTTAACGCTGAACAACAAGTCAAAGATCTACAGTTTACAGGTAAGAAGCTTAAGAAATGTGAACTCTGAGAGTCACTGGAGTCCAGCACACAAGCTACGCCGCAAAGTACTGGCAACAGGACAGCTTTAGCCTTTGAGTAGACTGCAGCGGTATTAGGAAATGGATGGAGGCTTGCTTGAGTTGGACATAAGCACAACATGTTCTGCTGTGGTATTCATGTAAAAATTGTATTTGGGGTGTAGTTCATTTTATTTACATTAATCTCAATAAATTTTTTTTGGTTTAGTGATGACAGCTTACTTTTTTGTGTTCAAGTCAGTGGTTCCCAAAGATTTTCTTCTGGGCCCCCCTATGGATTTCAATTACCCCCCCCCCCTTCCAAAAAAAAAGAAAAGAAAATCAACTTGGCACACACATCGTTCAACCAGACATAAACCTATACACATGTTTTGTTTTCAAACTCCACTGAAGTTTATTTCACACTTCAGGTTGCAACAAAACAAACTACAAACCAACTTTACTGTGAAACATTTTGTGTAACTGTATTTTTTTGTTTTTCATTCATCCATTCCTCTTTCCACACCCCCTGCAATGGCATGGTGCCACCCCTAGGGGGCGCGCCCCACACTTTGGGAACCACTGAATTAACTTAAACTTTTTAGAACATTAAGTTGGATAAACTTAATTGAATTAATTGTAACCAATTGAAGCAATTCAATTAAGTTAGGTGAACCAGTTTCTTTTTACAGTGGAGTCAGGTATGTATTTTGCAGCATCAACAAAGAGCAAATTAACTCCTCCGTTCTGTGTTGCAGAAAAATCCTTAAGTTTTCCAAAGATCCAGTTTTACTTAAAATGGGACTGACTTCATTCCCTTGTTCCTACACGTGAAGCTGTTCCTGAATATTTTGTGTAATTCTATGTGTTTGATTGGCCAGTTGAGCAACTCCAAAAGAAGCTGAACGCTGCCACCAACCCACCCCCAGCACCTCCACCTCCACCTCCACCTCCACCCTTACCTCCTGCAGCCCCAGAGTTGACCTCTAACCCTCTCAGGTTAATTTTGTTTTTAATTTTTTTTCTGAACATCTGTATATGAGGAGTTGTTGAGGAATCCACTTATATAATGTAATAAATGCAATGAAATGTTTAAATAGAAATATATTTACCAATAAAAACTTTTAGATTAGGTCATTTTGCATGATTGTAGATCTGAGAATTTAGAACGGAACTACTTTGTTTCAGTGCCGATGAAACAAAAATGTCTTTCCAGGGCATTTTGAATTAAAAAAAACAAAACAAACAATCTGCTCTAATATTGCATTTTTATTCTAAGATTGTTCCGTTTTTTTTCCCTCTACAGTTCCTTGCTGTTACTGATTCGAAAGAAAAGGAACGTCAGCCGTGACATCCCGTTGGTGGACCAGGACTCAGACAAGCCTGCAGGTACACAGCAAACATCTACACACCGCCTGCTTCATTTTATGTCACAAAGTCAACACAATATGATTGTTTTAAACCAGACATGTGCTCTGATGTCCACAGTGTTGCTACAAAGCATTCACCCCCTTTCATCATCAACAGAGTGGATGAAAAATGAGGAAAAAAATGAGGAAAAAAGTGAAAAAGGAAATCTGGTTTCTACATAATGATGGCATAATCTTAAACCCCCTTTAAAAAAAAATCTGGCAGAGATGGCACCAACTAGTGGTGATAGTCACATAATGAGGGGAATGGAGATGAGTTGACAGCAGCGAATGTGTCTCAAATTTTTGCAGTCTAAGTTCTGCTGGTTATGGAAGGTCCATTCCCTGGTTCAATAGCATCCCTGGCTAACCACTACAGCAGAAAGACTAAAGGACATCCCAACAAATCCAAGAAAGGGATATTGAAAGGTATAAGTCAGGGGATGGACACAACAAAATCTGAGCACTTCGTATCTCATGCAGTTTAGTGAAATCCATCAAGATAATGAAGGAAAATGTCTCAAGGTCAAGTGGAAGAAAGTTGGTCAGTTGGGACCAAAATGGAAGTTTTGGCCATCAGACAAGACATCTATGTCAAACGCTACACACCACCAAAAACACACCATCCTTCCTGTGAACTATGGTAGCAGTAGCATCATGCTGTGGGGGATCTTTCTAAGTAGCAGAAACAGCCAGAGAACTGCGGTGTCTTGTTGGTGTCTTGTTTCCCCAACAAGACACCAGGCTTTCACTAAAGTTAGACAGAAATGATTTAAATACAACAAGATGGAGGTTCTGTAGTGGCCCGGTACGGTAGTGAAGTGGTGGCCTGTGATCCCCAGGCAGCCTGATGGAAAGCTTAGCATGAAAAATGGAGGGAAAGTGCAGCGTTAGAGAGTCCACTCTGACCCCCTGCTGGGATGGCAGCCAGAGGAGCAGACACTAAATAATTTAAATGGGGAAAATATTTCTACAAAATATTTGTCATTATTTCGTAGAAATCAGTTTTGCTATAACAATAAACTGTTACTTTTTAGACTTTTTTTGTCAAAAAAGCCAAAGTCTGTTATTCACGACTGATTTGTCAAAGCAGTAATAATAGGGAAACATCCAATAGTAATAGTGTAACATCCAGGAGGCTGAATACTTTTTGTATGTGCTTGATTAAAAAGGAAATGCTTATTTTACTATTTGCGTGGGAACATATCCTCTTTCACGTCTCTATTGTGTCACACATTTAGTGGTGATACTTTAACTCAGTGATTACAACTATTCATATGAGAGTCCACACGCTATAACATGGACTTCTCGGGACCTAGCGGCAAAATGGTCAAATAGTTTTATACCGCGATGCAGATTTTCAAAAGCTGATGGAAAATGCAGACAGGTGACTTTCTGAATTTGATTAACAGGTTAACAACATCTCAGCATTGAAAATATTTACACTTCTCTTTGTCCCTTTATTTATTTATTTTTCTAGATCTCTGCCTTTAGGAACAAAATGAACTACCTGTTCCTCTGTGCCATTCAGTGCGTAGTGGGATGCATAAAACAACATTTTATGATACATTTTCTTTTTTTGCCTTCTTTTAAAACCACTAATACTCTTTCAGCTGCTCTATTAACCAGAAGCCCACTTCGTGTTCAAAGGTTTATTGCTCAAATTACGTTCTCAGTTTTTCCCTGAATTATATTCTGTATGGCATAACTGGTTTAAATACTTTAAGGTGTTTTTTTTTGTTTTTTTTCGTTTTACACCCGGTCTTTGAAAATGAAAGTTTCTTATTAGGACAAAATGTGTCATTTAAAAAAGGTTTACGATGCCATCCTTCTCAAAATCTGCACCTCCTCAGTTAACATTTTAAATTCTTTAATTTATGAATTTAAATTGAAACCTTGACTTGTCGAAGCAGGTGAGTCGTCCATGTTGACTAAACAGATTGAGCTGAGTCCTCATTTTGTCCAATAGTGATCAAAAATGTGAGTTCTCAATTGAGCACCATGCACACAGTATTTCAAAATTACATACGAGATTGAATAGGCACCAACCAAGGATCTTCTGCTCTGACTCCTGAATAATGGTTTCATTTTAAGCACTGAGGGAAAAATATTTTGCTATTACTTTAACACAAAATTGTTTTTGTGTAACCTTTTTAAAAGACATCTCTGGAACAAATGTTCGATTGTGAGCGAATGCTCCGTTTTAGAAAATTAAATATTAACATCCTTTTTTTGTGAATGGGCAGAGTTTTTGGCTGAAATAAATTATTTGTTCTCATCTCTTTCAGCCTCTCCTTGAAAAACTTTTGTATGGAAAATTGCATATTCGTGTGTGCTTTCATATGGAGAGCCAATCTTGGCTAAGTTTGCTAACCTCAGACATTCCCATTTAACAGACTCGGAACTGTGATTACTGCTAAATCAGTTGTCGTGGTAACAGTTATGAAATTTCCCATGATTACAGCCGAGCTCAACATCAAAATAATTATATTACAAATGGCCAAAAAGCTGCAAGATTAGCTTGTTCACCAACCTTTCATTCTAGACCTTGTTGAAAACTTAATGAAAAGTTCTAGCACTGCTAATTTCTTTTAGAAAAGAAAAACAAACTTTTAATATAGTGTCCTTCAGTCATGTTCAATAAGTTTCAACATTTATGAAAAGCTAAATTATTTCAGTATCTCCGTTTCCTAAGTGACACACAGTATATAGATTAATCACATGGAATCTGATGTTTTCAATCCTTTTTATTATTATAATGATTTTCATCTTACAGCTAAAGAGAAGACAACATTGAAAATCAGTATATAACATCAGTCCAATAAAAAATATATTTTTTAATACATTCATGTTAGCTTAATGAAAAGTATGTTTAACACCTGCTTAAAGGTTGTTTTTTTATATAAAAGATACTTTTAATTTGACAAACGAGCCTCATCAGAACATATGTTTTAATATATTTTATAGACTGTATAGATACCGACATGGTAAATATTAAACAATCAGCCTCCAACAACACTTCTAAACACGTTCTGCAAAGTCACGTCAGGATCATATCAAGGCCACAAAGGGCAGATGTGGCCCTGATGTGACCTTGATCAGGGTTACATCAAGGTCACCTCGATTCCTTGCCACAAGATGCTCCCATCAGTGAGCGTCGGTTTTAAGTTCAGTCCGGCTCAGGTCCTGGTGAGAGGCATTCAGAATTTCACAGAATCCCATTTGCTGTTTAGTGACGAAGGATTAGTGAAGTGCAGTTCTGCTGCTGCATTTCAAATGTCTGGGCCGAGCGGCAAAGATGTGTGTGAGCAAGTTGGCCAAAAAACCTCATTCGGTTCCACCACGAGCAATGGGCTGAAATCTTAGCAGACTTTTATGAAAAGCTTCTGAAAATATACTAAAAGCATTTTGCCCAAGTCATGCAACTGAAGAGGTAATGCTAACAAACGCTGAAGAAAATGTATGTGAACTTCAAATAATGCAATGCAGTTTCTTTTTCCTTTAAATCCTGATTGACCTAAAGAGGGAAACATTAGTGTGACTTAATGCCAAACAATGTGGAAGGAAAATTGTGGTTCCTCTTTCTTTGGGGCGTTTAAGCATCTGACTTCAAATGTCTGAACATTGATCTAAAGCTCATGTTATATTTATATCTTTCTAATTATATTCGTTATTAACACTAACTCTATAATAATTTCCATGTCCACATCTTCAGTAAAAACTACACATTTGCAATGTTAGCTGCTGGTAGTGAAATGTGACTCCTGTGTTCATCTCTCACTGCAAAGGAGATATCCGGCACCAGGCTGTGGAGGAAATGATGCAGAGAATTAAAAAAGGAGTTCAACTTCGACCAGTGAAACAGTCACCAAACAGAAGTGAACCAAAGGTAACAACAGCCTATGATCCATTGTCTTTGTATTTACGTTTTAAAATCGATTTGGATCTGTTTTTAGTTGCAACTGTTGTGACTCCATGATGAAGCACCTAAATGCAGAAACTGATACGGGGATGTTGAAGTGAAAAAATACAGCAATTATTTACCAAGCTGATAACAAAAGTCAAAAGTAGAAGCTTTACATCAAATTTGAATTAGGTATCAACCATTTAGTTTAGGATGCATCCAAATGTGCATTCAGTTAAGGTCAGAGATGACATTGGACCAAACAGCATTATCCCGTCCCAGATTGGCACATAATATGCTTGTTTGTTAAAACGGACCAGGTAAAGTGTCTTCAGCAAGAATTTATAGACACTGATGAGCCGGAAAAGGGAAGAGTGTCTTCTCCGGGTTAGGGAGGAGTTCAAGTATCTCGGGATCTTGTTCACGAATGAGGGGAAAAATGGAGCGGGAGATCAAGAGAGAGAATGGGCACTGTGCCGGTCTGTCGTGGTGAAGAGAGAGTTGAGTCACAAAGCAAAGCTCTCAATTTATCAGTTGATCTACCTTCATCTATGTATGGTCATGAGATTTGGGTCATGAAAGAATGGGGTCACGGATACAAGCGGCTGAAATTAGATTTCCCCGCAGGGTGTCTGGACTCTCCCGTAGAGATAGGGAGAGAAGCTCAGTCATCCAGGAGAGACTCAGAGTAGAGCTGTTGCTCCTTCACGTCCAGAGGAGCCAGCTGAGGTGGCTTGGATAGGATGCCTCCTGGTGAGATGTTCCAGGCACGTCCCACCAGGAGGAGACCCAGGACACGCTGGAGGGAAGATGTTTCTCAGCTGGCCTGGGAACGCCTTGGGATTCCCCCAGAGGAGCTGGAACAAGTGGCTGGGAAAAGGGAAGACTCTACTTAAGCTGCTACCCCCGCGACCCGACCCAGGAAGATTGATCATTGAAATATCATTGGCCAATAGACTGTTGTCAATGTGCCAGGGCAATGTGGAAATAACACGCTGGTCAACATGTCCGGAACGACCACGAGTCACAGTTCTAAGCCTTTCCTGGACCTCACTGAGGAGTTCTTGTCCTCATGGTGGTGAAAGGTGTATATCTGTCTGCTCATCCAGGCTATAGAGGAAGCCTGTGACCAAACGGATGTAACAACGATGGATTGGTCACTCCAGTAGATTTTTCCCACGTTGCATTATTAATTGACAACACTGCCTGTAATGTCGATGAGGCCATGTTGCTGGGGAAAGAGAGAGGCTCATTATGTTTAGTGTGACCCTTTTTTTTTGGACTTAGGTAATTACAAAAAACTGTGACATGGGGAGAAGAAGGTCTATGTCATGTAGAGTTGGTGAATTTATTTGTACACTTTCTCTGTAGAAATGCTACGAGTGTTGTAAGATTTTTACAAGGTATACTCGACTGAAGTGTTCTATACTGAAAATAATCTATTATTAGATTAGAGGAGGGCCGGTACCCTGCAGGTTTTAGAACTGTCTCTTCTTCAGCACAACTGAGTCAAATAATCAGGCCATCAGTAGGACTTGATTGCATACCGAGGAGGTGGTTCAGTCTTTTGAGGTGTGTCGAACCACCTAAAAGTTGCAGGACACCAGAGCCTCGAGGTCTGGACTTCAAGAGGCCTTACCTGAGGTGATAATTGCGTGAAGTGCTATGAAAAACCGTGCAAAACATTATTTTGGATGGTTGCATAAAGAAAACAAAAATAACACGAAACCACTCTCATTGCACTCGGTGTCCTTTTGTGATCAAGTTGATGATTAAAACACTTGAGGTGTTAAGTTTTCATCAGCAGGCCTTTGTGAATAAAAATGGACCAGATTTCTCTTTTTTCCTCTGATTTGTTTGTCCTTTAGTTTGTGTTAGACCCAATTGGTAGGGTGTCCTCAAACCGAGTGAATTAACATGGTCACAATAGGTTTCTTTGTAGGATTTAGTTAGACTGAGGACATAGAGAAAAGAGAAAGGTAGTTTATACAGGATCATGTGGAAATTCATGGGCAGTCTTCTGGGCTCTGAAATAATTGGTAAGCTGGAAATTTATGTCATTGGGATTTTCAGTGTTTTATCTTTCAATCAGCTTATAACTTGGTAGATTGTACCAAATCTGTGCTGTACATCCTGTGCAACCTGCATTCATAACACAGACTCATTGTAGCTTGAGATCCATCTCTGAAATTTATATCTGATGCAGACGTGGGCAGAGTTTTACAACTGAAAAACATTTCAAAATCAGATGCATGACATTTACTACAACGACATTAAAAATGGCACTTTCAAACAAGTCGCGGTTCTAACTTTCATTCAGATGACGAAGCATAAATTTATTTTGTCTGCTAAAAGATGTGTCTGCTATTCTGTCTTTGTGCTCAAAATATTTTTTTTTTCTTTCGTGCTAAAACTGACATCATATTGGTCGGGAGTTTGAAGAACAACAATACCAAATGCAGAACACATTAAACACTAAACACGGACAAGGGAAATGGAGCATTGTGATTGGAACAGAAAATGTGTCTTTGCTGCTAAAATCACTGAAGTATACCAGCTGCAGATACTAAGTGTTCCAAAGCCTGTTTTTTTTTTGTGCATGTGTGTGTGCATGCGTGTTGAGCATACAGTATATTGTTCGGTGCTCTCAAATCCATCAGTGTTCGGGATTATCTAAGAGCTTCTTGTTTTGTTAAAACATGACGTACGGTCAGGACTTCTTTCAGTCTCCTTGTTCCTCCTTAACAACTCTGTCAAATTAGATAGCATTAGGGGCTGCTCTGCAAGGTCATTATAAATAATGAGGATGGAAAAATTGTCATGACTCAAAATGCTTATGTATTAACACATTTGCTTCTTGTAGAAAGCATACATCTTCATGCTTGAGTACAATGTTGTATCTTTGTGGTCAGAGAAGCAATTTATTCTTTAAGTGCTGAATGAGGTAAAATAAGCATAATG
Organism: Brachyrhaphis terrabensis; assembly: GCA_903067065.1. Taxonomy (NCBI): domain Eukaryota; kingdom Metazoa; phylum Chordata; class Actinopteri; order Cyprinodontiformes; family Poeciliidae; genus Brachyrhaphis; species Brachyrhaphis terrabensis. The sequence goes on from CAEGAG010274768.1 coordinate 20,685, forward strand.
TGTCAGGCCGCTGTTTATTTACCAAACCCATTTTCTCCTCCTATTTTCCTTTTATCAGATGGAGAGGCTGCCCTCTAATTCTGCCATTCAAGAACTTAAAGGAATCACGGTAATGGGACTTTGAAGCCGTGTTTTACTAGTTAAACTTTCCCTTTTTTTTCCTTCTGTGTTACGGAAATCTTTACTTTAGCATCTGTATGTAGATAAACAGTCTAGGTAGAAAGTACAAATCATTTATTTGATTGAGGTAATTGACTGGTTGGATATACATACATGACTAAATATCTGATTGAATGTTCTTTTAGTCGAGAAGTCACAGTAAAACAAATTCAAGAATCACATTTATTTGTATTTAATATTCACAGTTATTTCCCTTATGTGTCCCACATGATTTCTTGACCTGTCCAGGAGAATTTCAACAAAACTCGCCCTCAGCCCAAAGCTGTGTCCCCATCACCAGGCCAGGACGAAGAGCTGCAGCAGATTCTTCTACGAAGGCGGGACTTCCTGAAGTCCTAACATAACACCACAAGTCATTCTCCTCATCATGTACATTATGAAATGCTTCTACCGTTATAAGTTACTGGATTCATCCACTTAATATTACCAAAACTTAACATGTTATGATTGACTATTATGTCAACCGTGACATGATAGTCCGTCATGGTTGTTGTTTTTCTTCCCGCTTGCGCGTATCAGGACACAGAATAGTGACGTTTGTCGAGTATCAGCGACGTTCAGGTTGGATGAACGCGGCCTGGACGTTAGGTGACATTTGAATCGGATACGTATCGGATATCCGGGTCGCATTCGAAAAAAATCTGACCTGTGTTGGTCAGGCTGTCATGAAAAGATCAGATATAGGTCGCATCACGTCAAAAAAGTAAATAAATAAATAATCGGAATTGGGTCACGTCAGGCGCCTTTGACTCAACAAACTTATTGTCTTACCTTCTGAGGAAAAATAAAGAAAATTTAAGTCAATATTTTGCATAGGTTTGGGTTTCTTTTCAGATTTTGTCCCTGTTTCTTTCTGTGAGAGTGAAACCTTATGATTTCATGTGGTTGGATGTGGAAGACAGTAGATCACCTTTAGAGAGCAAATGTTCACTCTGCATTTCAAATGACCCATGAAGTCAGATTCTAAGAATCCCTGATATACTATAAAAAGATCTCCACACATAAAAGAGGGGAAATAGAAACTGTTTGGGTACATTTGAACTAAACTGAATAACATTTATTATGCTATTGATTTGTTCTGAGAGTCTTACTCCGGTCAAATGACAGTTATAAATGCAACATCACTTTTTCAAGGCTTATTAAACTCATTTTTCGATCAGTCCACTTTTGTTAGCTACGTGTTGAATAAGGTTGTGAATTTGTAGCCTTGAGCTTATTCCAATGTAAATTGTTTCAGTTTAGCTGGTGTTGGGCCTGGCAGCCTTTCAGTGGGATGCTACGGCTCATAGAGGATGTCATTCAAGCTTTTTAGACCATTGTGTTTTTGGGACGGCATCCACTCAGCAGTGTTTTATACTTGGTGACTTTTAAATATTTAAGTGTGCCAAAAACCATGCATCACCCTGAATCAGTGGTCAAACCACGCAAGTTTACAGCTACCTCCAATAGAATCAGTGGAGATAGCTGATTCTATTATGATAGTTGCTGCTTTGACTATCAGTCAAAGCAGCAACTTTGACTGATAGTGCTTTTGCCTGATCTTATTGTCATTAAAAATATCTATCTATATAGATAGATAGATAGATAGATAGATAGATAGATAGATAGATAGATAGATAGATAGATAGATATGTGTGTGTGGGGGTGTGTGTGTGTGTGTGTGTGTTTGTTTGTAATACTCTGTCGGGACTGAAGCCTGCTCCCCACAAGTGGAAACGTTGTTTGTGGGTCAGGGGTTAGATTTAGGACTAAGGTGTGAATTTTGGTTAGGGTTAGGATAAGGTTTAGGCTGTAGAAATAAATGGAAGTAATGGAAAATCCCCACAAAGATAGCCACGCAAACGTGTGTGCGTGTGTGGAATTATTACCACCTTTTCAACTACTGAGAATTTTCATAATTACAGAGATCAGACAAAAATATCTGCCGACTGTTTTGCTACAGTGTCTTTGGGTGGATTTCCCCTTAAAGCTCCAGCTAGTGAAGGCTTTTAGTCAGGTTTAGACCAGAGGATCAGCCTCCATCCTTTGAATGCAACAATGGCCAGACTGCTGATTAAACCACGCTGTTAGGCTTTCCTGGTTCAGTTTTGTTTTCCCTGACACCTGCCCAGACTTCCCAGATTCCTGCTCCGGCGAGGAAGTGAAACACGAGAGCTGTGAACTGTGACAGATGTCCGTCACCTATTGTGTTGGGATGTTAATTGAGGCTTTAAGCTTCATTTAGCACCGAGATACAATTTCCTCCCCGACCGATCCACCTAACACAGTTTGTGGACAAATATAACTGAAGTCTCTCTGACCAGATTCAGCGGCAGCACGTTTTGAAGTGCACAATTATTGGTTTCCTTTTTCTTCCATGCTACAGAAACAATGTTACACACACACACCCACTTTGTCTGTGGGTGCAAAAGCAGAATATTAGCAGCGTGCCTGTAAAAACAGGGTGAAGGTGTGTGAACAAACAACATACAGTGTGTTACAGCAGAATAATGTGTAGATTATCCTGGATACCATATTAAACAGTCAATCTTACTATGACATGAAATGAAACTAGGGTTGTTTGTGTTGGTTTATGTTGCTGCCTCATTAAATCCTCCACCACTGAAGATGTTTTTGTGACTAAGGCCGTCCTTTAGGCTCTACTGTAAGGCCATATTTAATAACAGCTTTGAGGAGTGACTCTCTACTGCTTCCCTCTTCCTTTTATGAGCTGACAAGTTGCTTCATTCCTTCCCTCTGCAATCTACTAAAGCCCGCCAGACTTGGTGACTTTAATTATCAGATATACACACGTTTTGATCGAGGCAAAACATACAATTACACGAGCCGCGCTGTGTCCTTTTTACCCCCCTCTGCCTGGTTGCCGCTGCCACACCTCAGATCGTCGTTAATCAACACAGCAATGGAATAAATTGTTTTGTTGTTTTCCGTTTGTTTTCTTCCCTAATTGCTATAAGGGAACAGCAATTAGGGAGTTTTTATTGTGTGCGTGTGTGTGTGTTGTGGAAATACTTAACTTGACCTGTTTAGTCAGTAATTTTATTAACTTTTCCACAACACACAGGGCCTGCCCGCTGTGGGCCCCTCACTCACACACGGCTGTGTGTCCAGCCTTTGCTGGTCTCTGCATATTTTGTTGATTAAAGGTTTGTTCTCTGACATTTACGGCAAAACTGTATAAAAACAGTCAAGAAGTTAAACGGAGTGCAGCCAAAGACGTGTGTGATTTCATTTTATTTAAAAGCCAACCTAACATTTACTGAGAAAGAAGCAAAAAAAAAAAAAGGTCTCGTTTTACTCAAAGTGCCCAATGAAACAGTTACCCTACTATTACTGAAACATTTGTTTCCTAATGCAATTTCAATTATAGTCTGTCTGTGGAGCTTGCGTAACACAAAGTTGGACTTTATATAGTTTTTTTTCAGCTGCTTCTACTTGATTTAGATATTTTTCAGTCTATTTTAATATATTTATATTCACAAGATTAATCCAAAGACAAACCAGGCAACTTTCCAATTGCGCAACATCCAATTTAATCTAGATTAACTAATTTCTTCTAATACAGCTTGGTATTAGAAGAAATGCTTCTAATCAGATTTGATTTATTCTTCAAGTTAAACAAGGCCGAGGTGAAATTCAATTAATCATTCAATTCTATTTAAAAAAAGATTTGAGTGTGCTTGCCAAGCAGAAACATAACATTATGGTTTTAGCAGAGTTCAGTCCGCCATGTTTGGAGTTTGTAAGATATAGTTCCAAACTGGACACCAAAACCAATCGTCTCAGGGAAGTTGGTCTCTTTCAAGGGAAACGAAGTGCAAAGCCTTTTGGTGAAGCAAGATGGTGCTGCTAATCCGACATAGCTTGAACTATTTTAGAACCTGATAATACAAGCAGAAGAATAAATACACACCAACAAGACCGAGGTTTACATAGGTTGAAAGCAAATTGCTTACTTGGAAGCAAAACAGGGGATCCGCAGAACCGTGGTGGGAGTAAACCAGTGAGAGCACACTCAACCCGGAAACCACTAAAACTCAACCACAACATTAACAACGGAGGTTCATCTGGTGTTTCATGAGACAGTGGGTCATTACAAAGGTGGGAAATAAGCTGAAAGACTTTTTTTTTTTTTTTGCTTAAGATCTTTCAGCTGAAACTATGCAGCAGAAATTCTAGTTCAGCTGGATGAAACTCGAAAAAAAAATTAAATAAAATCAAAGAATGCCAAAAATCACTGGAAGCTTTTAAAACTTTATTTTCAAATGAATATGTTTTTCTCTACCTCAATCATAACCTGTCTGATGTGCCTCAAAATACATTCATAAATTATGCTTCCAAAGAGAACTGAACTGCTATTTTCTAGCTTCACTCTGCACTGTTGTTCACTTACAGTTTATTGGCTGTTGATATGCTTGAACGTTTGTGTGGATTTTTTTATTGAACACATGAATAAAACGGATGTTTTCCACTCTTGCTTTATCAGAAGTGGTTTGGTTTGAGTTTCATATCTAGGTTAAAAAAATTAAAAAGGCTAAAAGAACATTCAGATTAATGCTGACCACTGAGTGGAAAAACAATAGGAAAACTGGAACTGATTTGTGTGGCAGATCTTCAAGGCTTGTTTAAACAGGCCGGACTGTTGGCTGAGTCATATGGTTTCTTCTGCTGTAGCCGGCTGTTCCTTTGGCTTTTCGCTGAAGAGCGGTGGTTCCTTACAGACTGGGGACAAGACCAAAATAACAGAAATAGTTAAACATTGTGAATCTTTAGTAAACATACACATATGCTCCTTTTCTGTTTCTCAGTCAACTCTGAAGTCAGCAAAAAGTATCAAGATAAACGGTAAACACTGAAAAACCGTCCTGACTACAGCTGTGTTATGGCCTCTGATTACTCTCACGTACTCAATGCTCATTAAACCGCTGGTGTCCCCGCCTGCTTTTCCAGAAATGATGAATGGGAACGTATTTGTCCTCGTGTGTAATTAAGTGGCCAATTAACAGATTCAAGGTAGAGGGGGTTCTCATTCTTCCACTCTCCCCCACATCAATACATGTTTGCATGATTCCTCACACACAGCGTCCTTTCACATCCGGCACAGAGACAGAAATGTGTTCTCAGGCTCAGACCTCACTTTTCCTTGCTTTGTGAGAGCCTCCTTCTCTGTCCAGCTAAAGAAGTCAGAGAAGAACAAAAAAACACCTACCCAGAAGTCCTTGCTGGGCCAGTTCTTCTTCTATAGATCTTAGGCGATTGTATTTAGACATCGTCTCACCGCCACTCAGACCTCCCAGTTTGACATAGTCCACCCCCAGTCCCACAGCCTGAGGGAGAAGAGAAAGTTTCAATGAGGTGCACAGGTTTTCCATCCATCCATCCGTTTTCTAACACACTTGTTCCTTTTGGGGGATTGCTAGGGGTGCTGGTGCCCAGCGGGCAAGAGGTGGGGTACACCCTGAACAGGACACCAGTATGTTTTTGTTAATGTAACCACATAGAAATCATTACTGAAAAAAAAAGAAATCACTTCCACTTAGGGGGCCCCTATGGATTGCCTAATGAGTGATATTCTGAGTTTTATTTACTTGAGTTATTAAACAAACAGTGAAAGGAGAGTTTATGAACCTGGGCACATTAGATCAAGCTGAAAGGTTACAGTGACATAATATAAAGGAACATGTGACACTGAACACTGAATGACAGAGAAGAGAACTTACTAAGTCTGCAAAGGATCCATCACTGCAGGATTCACTGAGCATCGTATCCATCACCACTGAACCTGCAGATTAGAATTTACAAATTCACACAAAAAGGAAAGAATTATTTTTTTTACAATCCATTGAAAACTTGTAAAGATGAAAAAAGCAGACAGAAAAAAAGATACATATTCTATCTGGATAATATTCTCTGAAAAATTGTTGTGAAGCCGTGTGCTGTAACACCTCCAGGCCACCTACGTACTACGGTTAGGTTTGACAAGCGACCAACCCGTCTGCACATTCTGCTCATCTCTCACAGGATTTTTGCCGGTCCAAAACCAGATTGGGCTAGAATTGAGAGCAGCCCAATCTCAATTCCCCTGCTTTTGACCTGCTGCTTGAATGACCCTAAAAACTGGAACTGCCACGCCAGTTAGTCTGGGACGTCCCATCCTAATCTTTTGCCTGTCTCATACAGAGGAAACTGTCCAAATAACTCAAAGTTTTACTGCACCTATTGCTTATTCTCAGTGTCCGCCTGAGCCTGAATAGACTATAAATCTAGACAATAAATGAAATTACTTGTTAGGAAGTGGAAAGGTACAAAGAACATGTTTTTAATGAAGAAACTTCTCTTTTTATATGTCCAAATTGATATCAACAAGTTTAATAGTTATTGTTGGTCTATAGAAAAGTTTCTCACTCACTAAGAATTGCACACACAGTTCGAAAAAGCAAAGCAACCTGAAACAAAACATTTTCCTATTGCAAAAATCATAGTGATGTAGGAGGCTATAATTGCATTTTTAAGCTTTTGAATCTTCTAAGTGAGCAAGCGCCCATAATCCATAAATCAAAAGACCATATTTTTATCATTGATCAGCCACACTAAGTCAAATACATTTCAGTTTTATCCTAGTTATCATGCAATGCTCATACCGAGCATGCTTATTGCAGCAGCAGAAAACTTTGCACTTCTAACTGTAGTTTCTGTTTGATTTTTATGAAATCAGATACTACCGATGTTATTTTTTAATAAAAATGCTTTACATGCTTTGAAAGTGGCAGCAAGCACACATGCATTCTTAATGAAGAGCTTTGCAAACTCATTTCATTTCTAATAGAAAATTAAATTACATTTTTAAGACCAGTTGTTTTAGATATAAAACTATTGAAACGTGCAAATGTATGTGAACAAAGAACACAGATGGGAACAAATGTAAAGCTCATAGAACAGTTGACAGATAAACAGCATGTTTTTGGTAATATTTATCTGCGCACACACGCACAGCATGTTATTCTATCTTCATAGGGTCTTTGCATTGACTTCCATTCATTTTCTGCAGCCTATCCCTAACCCTAAACCCAACGATCACAGACCTTACCTCTAACCCTAAAACAGCATTTCCCCTCGTGGGGATCAAGAAAATGTCCCCAAAGGAGCAATGGTTCCCACAACCCCACATTGTAGACAGAAATAGGTTCCCATTAGGATATAAAAACCTGGCATACACACACACACACGCAACACCTCCCATCTAGTACCTTGGTAGGAGAATGTAGCATGGATGATGACGCTGACCGTTGTCTCGTTGGCATGTCTGAAGACATAACCATGGACTCCTGGCAGGACTGGAGCCTGTGGTTTGTGTGTGATGTCAGACAGCAGTGAACATGAAATCCCAATCCTATTGCTGAGTTTCTCCCATTGCTCTGCCTCCTAACAGAAGACCCATTAAAGCAGTCTTAGACAAGAATCAGGTCACATGTTAGAAGAACTGTCCAGAACTAAATGGTAATTAATAAACATAAAAGCTGGATTTGCACAGCAAACAGGCATTTAAAGCACACATCAGCAAAAATGATCACTATGAATGAAAGACAGATTTGTGTGAAACACATTACCTACTGAATGTTGTTGTGAGTTATTGATGTTGTGTGTGCATTTTCTGTTTCATATACCCTCTAACAAAAAGTTTAGGATATTGGGCAGAAGTATAAGAAACAATAATAGCAAACAAATTAGGAAATAACTTCAGATGCTTTGAACTCACTTCTCTCCTAAAAGGATCGATCACGGCCACCACTGACGGGTATTTGCTGGTGAGGTTGTGATACACCTCAATCAATTCATCCGGAGTCTTCAGACCTCCTGTTGCTACTTCATACTTTCCCTTAGACTGAAACAAATCAGATATAATAAACAAGTCATTTATTTAATTGACCTGTGTCCATATAATAAATGACTGAAAAAATAAGTAACCCCCAACCCAATGGTAGTATTACTATTGTAGTTGGAAAATCTTTGGCTGACTTACATAGTCCACAAGTTTCGGGGCAGCACAGTTCAGAGCCAAAAAGACATCAACTCCCAGAGGCACTTTAAGGTTCGTGCAGGCATCAGTGATGAGATCTAGAGGCTGTTCGAGCCGATCGCAACTCGCTGTGAGCACTCCATTGAGTGACACCGAGGACAGGGTGATCTTGGAACATTCACATAATCCAACAGCTTTGATGTAAAACGCTTTTACATATCCAGTAGTGGATGACACTAACATGCATATTTAATCTTTGGTTTTGTACAAAAACAGCTTAGCTTAAGCTATCATATGAGTGGCAAGTACAGTATGCATACAAATTAAATTAAATCAAACAATTCTAAGGTTTGATGAAACTAAGACAACATCGTTCAACTAGGTGAAGTAGAGGAAGCGTTGAACATCTTTTCAGACCTTTATGCTTTCTCTGTCATCCTGAAAATCCCCCATGAAGTGCTCTTTCATGTACAAATCCTTTACAGAAACTTCAAGTAAAAAACATACAATTTATGTAGCAGTATCTCTCACCCCGCCTTTTCCTGACATGCTCATCAGTCTCATCATTTCCTTCTGTAAGTCACAGGCCAACGAGACACTCTGTTGAAGACATTTACAGCTTCGTGACTTTTAAAAATGGTGTTGGGAAATGTGACAAATGTAGTAAAATATAGAACATCCACAGCTATCCTTATGCAAAATGTTGACAAATAAAATTAAGCAATGGGGCAATCACAAAAAAATTATCTTAGAAACAGCAAACCAGACCATGACAACTGTTAACTCACTGCTGTCGGTAACGGACAAAAAAGGCAAAATATGGTAGAGCAGATCAATACCTGTTTGACTGGACGTCCCACTTTGGAGATGAGAATAACTTCTTCCAGTAAGCATAGTTTTCCAGGGGATTTCTTCCCACAGCTGAGCAGAGTTATCCAGGGAACAGGAACATGAAAATGTGCAGGTTCCTTAGGCGAAATGAGTTCAACCTTTTGAATGCTTTCAATGTTCTGTAAAAATATCTGTAAAATATTTGTATTTCTGCTTTAGTCAAACCTTTTGATTCTTCAGAGCTGATATATATTTGTAAAGAGGCATTTCCTTTATTTTTGCCCCACATTTAGCTACAGCCAGGGACACTGAGCCAACAGCCATGCCTTCCAGCAGAACTGGCTCTGGCGGCTCTGGTGGAGGAAATATCTTCTCACCAACAATGCTCTTTTTGCCTGTAATGTAAAGAAAAAGATGAAAAGTTAGATTTTTTCCCCCTGAAACTAAACATGTCAAGAGTTAGATATGTATCTTGGAGTCCTGGATATAAGCTTTGGTGCTTCCACCAAAGGGGTTCAAGTACTTTTAAGACAGGTCAACCATTGGCAAAAAGCAATGGGAACATCCAAGGAAATTTCAGAAACTCCTAAAATTGGGTTGAGAATTGTCCAACCAACGCATTATTAAAACCCGGAAGCATAGTGGGGAACCAACATTTCTGAGGACAAAATCTCAACCCCCCCCCCGAATGAGCCAGTTAGAAGTTAGAAGTTCGATGACATCAAAGTCACCAATAACCAGGAGTAAAAGTAAGAGCATTTTCACATGCATAATGTGGATGAAATTCAAGGGATTGGGTCTGAAAAGCTGTATGGCCACAAGAAAACCACTAATCTGTGAGATTACACAGAAAAAGACTATACAGTTTGGAAGGGAGCATAAAGATTAGACTCTAGAGACGTGGAAGATGGTCATGTGCTCTGATGAGTCCAGATTTACCCTCTTCCAGAAATATGAATGCATGAGGATAAGGAAAGAGGGAAATGAAGACTTGTTTGCCAGTGATCTCATATTATGATTCTTGAAAGAGATGGTTTGGACTTCCTCCGTTTCTCTATTTGATCATGAAGCCTCCTTTGTTACTAATCTGGGATTTGTGGCTTCGGTTGAGTTTTTTCTTTGTTTGTTTGTTTTTTCAGACGGATTCATAAGGAAAGTATCAGAGCTAGTCCAACATGGCTGGCACAATTCTAGAATTCCAGCAGCACCTTCAGGGTTACGGTGAGTAACATTTACCTTTACCGGCGCTCTTCTTTTCCTTTGCTGGCGTTACTTGTGGTATGAGAGCCACTGCTTCGAGCTCACTGGCTTCAGCCTTCGCCTTGTCACGCCTCTCTTTCTCCTCCTCACGGTAGGACGTGAAGAAATCACTGCCAGGAATAACACAAATTAAAATTTTGCCATCAATCGAAGCACAACATTTCTAAAACAACTCAGAAACTCTGCGTAGGATTTTGCAGCATTAAAGCAGAGATGTTGTGGACTGCAATAGACAGAATCCAAATTAGTTTTTAAAACTCCCATTCACTGTTATCAGGACCACATTAAAGCCCTTAATCGACCCCCTCTTTTGCATCTGGTTATAGACCCCTAAAAATGCCTCCTGTATTTGTTACGTTAGATGTCATTTGTTAACTTGAAAACAAGTGGAGTCATTACCTCAGCATTTGATCAATTCCAGATTGATCACATGGGTCCTGGTTCAGTAGCATACTCCTGAACGGTTCATGTATCCACTGAAGAGCGACTTCCACATAATCAGAGCTCCTCTGACTCTCTTCAGTTCCCACTGGTGCAAAGTGACTGACGACAGCTGCTGATGACATGCTCTGAACAAGAGAAAGAACTAGTTCAATAAACAGAATTAGGTAGCTATTTGATAGTTTTTGGTATTTTAAATAGTACAAATAATAATGTAACAGGCGTGCTGCCCTTAACATCTAGCTATACATAAATACAATTCATTTCACAGCTGTTCAGGAGGTTAACTATGGATGCGTAGCTTAGTGAAGAAAGTGGAAAAAAGAAAAATAGCAATAAAATGTTATTAGTGCTCTAAAGTTTGAATCACCAATAGTCTCAGCTCTGCTCGACGAGCATCAAGAATGCAAAACCACAACGCAGAGAACAATTTAAGTCCTAATCTGATCTTTGTGACACAAAGATCAGATTACCATACTGTGCAACCATTCTTTTGCACAGTATGGTTTATGATACTGTTCAAAACATAAGCTGTTGTGGCATTTTGTCAGGCCAGATAAAGAAGGAGACCTTCGAAGCGGTCACTCTGTGTGCAGCAGCAGGAGAAGGGCTCGGCTCGGCCAGGGCACCATGTGTGGAGCTGTGATTCATCTTCTCCCAGGACAGCTGAAGCCAGTCTCAGACTCATTTTCAGTTGGGATATTAGTCACCAGATGCCCAAAACGGCAGAGTGGTAGATGTAGCTTGGATCCAAAGCTTTTTCAAAGATGAAGTCTTTTACTTGGCGAGTAGGGAAGAGGATTTTAATGTGTGTCTCCCCAGTGAAGTAATGATGCACCAAGGAGGAAGAAAGTATTTTTTTATCTCAGTCATCTTACACCTTGATTTTGCTTTGACACTCTGTCTTCTTTAGTTTGATGTTAAAAAAAAGAAAGAAAGAAAAAAAAGGTTGATAGAGTCCATTCTGGAATTAAATTTTACCACTCTTTTTTTAAAATCAGAAGTTATGTCCTTTATAGCCGGCCTCAACAATATCCTGCTGTGATTAAAACATTAGCAGATTTTAACCTAAAAAAATTTACTGAATGTAGAAAAAAATGGGTAATTAGGACTGCAATTTGGGATTAATGGAATCAATGGAACAAAGAACAGTGAGATATTATAATTTTGTGACATAAACTAACCTTGTGATTATTTGACAACCGACTTTTTTGTCATCTGTGGACGTGGTGGATTACTTCTGAATTACTTTTACCTTTTCTTTGTTACAGACGATGCCGAAAACCTCTGCCTCAATGATAAGCTGTTTATTTTCTGAATAAATATCTCTTCCTCTCAGATCACTGATCCTTGGTGGTGTAGACAGTTTCAAAAGGTGATCAGCCTGAAAGAAAGCATTTGTTTTAACAAAAATCACCCAAGAGCAATGCACAAAAGACAGTATAATCACAAGCATGTTGACTAGCACGGACTTGCATCATTCAGTATGTTGAAATTAATGCGTAAACTAAAATTAGCCAGAATGCTAACGTTAGCGTGAAAGCTGTCAGTAGAATGTGGGGTATCACTAGCAAGTTGTCTGTCGGACATGTCCGCGCAAGGACAGATTTTTATGACCGCGTACGCGTACTCAGTGTCGCACATTAAACTACCCGGTGGAAACACTGTTCACATCGAACTGGTTTCCATGTGACACCGGGCTGATAAGTTTGAGAAAAAGGGTTTTATGAGTTCATGTTGTTTCAAAGTTGACATCAACATGATAACAGTCAACATAAAGTTGTCATAGAGACGTGATAGACTCGTAAGCGAAAATACTTAACAGCAACAGGCTTTATATATTCACGCAAATATTGACATGGTGAATTATGCAGGATTATAAGAACAAAAAACAAGACATCATCCCAGACTTCTTTATCAGCAGGGGAGCAGAGAGGTGGTCCGATAAGTTGAGTCTGACTTTTTTTTTTTCCTCGAACAACGGCAAGGAAAGGATGATCGGGTATGTGCTCATTTTCGATTGCTGCACAAATTATTACACCCATCACAATTGTGCTTTAGGAACATAATAAATAAAACTTATTGAATGGATCCCTGATTACAGCTAAAGCCAGCGCAGCCTCCTGCTGCTCCTCTGCCCGCAGTAGGAGGAAGCCGGAGTACCCGGAGAGAACCCACGCATGCGCAGGGAGAACATGCAAACTCCGTGCAGAAAGACCTCGGGCCGGGAATCGAACCCAGGACCTTCTTGCTGCAAGTGCTACCAACTACGCCACTGTGCAGCCCTTCCAGAATATTACCGTATTTTAAAGATACGGTAAAATTATTTTACCGTAAATTAGAGCCTTTTTTTTTTTTTTTTACAGTGTATGAGAGTGCCAGTTCTGATCTCAGTAATGGCAGCAATGAAAAAGAGAGAGACGTGCGCTGAGCTCTGAAATTTTTGAGAAAAGTATGAAAATGAATGGGTCAGTTACCCTGGCACAGAGAAATTTCGAAAACATTTTACGGGAACAAGCATTGGGTGCGATGTCATGACAGACTTTCATACCAATACAGCAATTTATGTAGGCGTGAGGTCGATTTCCAAAAAATATTTTGGGGGTCAAAAATTCACTTGGTGTCAGTTACACTGGCAGCCATTACCTATGTGATTCTATGGCTGGCCCCAATAATAGAAATACTTGACAATTAAACATATTTAGAATAACTCAAACAGTGGTGGCTTTTATCTCCGATTAATTGGCCTTATAATCGGATGGTTTAAGTTGTGAAGGTTTACCCCTTCAGTGGGGAGAAGAAAGTAACGTCCTCCTACCAGGTAGCCATGAACGTCTTCGGGCTGCCGGATGAAGAGCTCATTCAGAATCCTCTCTAATGTCGCCGGAACTCCGTTCCTCTGGTAAAACTCGGCAGCTGCTATCCTCATTTTGTTTATGTCCATCTTCTCCGCCATATTCTCCGGGCGAGGAGCTGCTTAACGTTGATGTAGATAAATATTGTTTTCGTCCAACCGGCTCTCTCCTCACACACACATACCCCCCCACACACCCCCACACACAAATTCAACCTGTTTCAACAGTTTTAATGTTGTGCGTTACCATGGAAACATAATGCACAGGTGACGACGGGCGCGTGGAAAGTCGAAGTCGAGTGCTGCGATCGTTTTTCTTTTTTATTATTATTATTACTATTATTATTATTATTATTATTTTTTTTTTTTTTTTGAGTCAACGGGGTCAATTATCATTCACTGCAGGTTTGTTTATGAGCCGTGACAAACACAAACAAGGATGTTCTTGTGAACAAGTTACACTCATTATTCTGCCATAATAATGACACACATCCAGTAAATATTAATACAACAGAATATCAGAAAGCTTTAACATGTCACAAGTTGCATTCAGCTTCTTTATTCATAGTTTCACTGACATCTGCACATCTACTGGTTGAATCTGGTTTTGTCCATCCATTTCAATGAGTAATCCAATACGTTTGTGTGACAATGCGGCGCAAAATACCATGACTACCAATCACAACAACAACAACAACAACAACAACAAAAGAGAATGAATATTCCTGGAGTAAGGACGCCCCTGAGCGTGGCTTGGAAGGCCTTAACCCCGATTGCTTTTTATTACGGCCGGTGTCAACCCATTACAGTCGGCTGTGATTGCTCTGGTGCACATCCAGCTTCATCACTGATCCCTGCAAGGCCGCGAGGGTCGGCCAGAATTCCTCCCATTATTAGTGATTGTCAACATTCTGCAGGGCCAATAAAAGAACGTGTTTACAATGGCGGAAGAAGAATGTTCTGGAAATGTCTTGTTTTCTTCCCTTTCTTGCTGCCAAATCAAGGCTTTACAAGCAAATGAAATAGAAACATGTTAATATTTTACTATTATTATTATTATTATTGTAACATTTTATTTGAAGGACGACACTGTCATAAACAACAACGGTCATGAACATGAAGTTTCACTTTTAATGCAAAGTTGTATTAAAAGCCCATTAAAAGTGTCAACTTTGCATGAAAAGTGTCATTATTTACCGAATGACACTTCATGTCAACAGTCATAAACATTCATAAAGACTCCTTCATCGTCATGACGGATGATGTCATGTGCACACCCCGTCAAATAAAGTGTTATCATTATTGTTACTACATTATTGTTGGTATTTTTATTATTAACTAAACGCCTATTCTTGATTTCTTGTTCTGTTGAACAGAAAGGCCTTGGCAGTTTCCTCGCACCCTAAAGCTGTCCAGTGGAAGTCGTTGCTTTAAATTGGACATTTTCTGCCAGGATCAATTTGGCCATGTCATCACGGGACGTCCCTTCTACTTTTTGATCGCAAAAATTAAAAATTAAATAAAATAAATCTCTTGTTTTCTTTCTTCTTCTTTTTTTAATCAGACCTACCTAAAGGCTCTCATTTTAGAGCACATATATTTTTGTGGAATTCTGTGAATGTTTTTTTTTTTTTTTACTTTAATCATGTTATTTCCGAAGAGCTGTTGACTGAACAACGCTGGACTGATTGCGGCAAAACGCTCCGCTGACCGGTCCAACCACCACCACCACCCACATCTCCTTCCTCCGCAGTCCGAGCTGCTGCCTGCTGAGCTCGGCTCTGTGTGCGGTGAGCCACGGTGATCTGACATGGAGAAAAACGTTGTGTAATAATAATAATAATAATAATAATAATAATAATAATTATTATTATTATTATTATTATTACTATTATTATTATTATTATTATTATTATTTAGTAGCGTAGGAGTTTATTTAAAATGTTTCCCATCAACAAACCCCGAGTCCTACCATGATATCGGACTAGTTTTGAGCTTTGACTGTTCCTTCTGACACCAGTTCGTGTCCAGGCTGTCAGCAGTGTGTAAGTGATGACAGCACCTCGAGTCGTCAGCCTTTTGTTGTGCATCACGCTGCTCTCTCAGACACACAAACACACTTCAAGTAATCCAGACTGAAGAAGCAAATCACGAGGGGCTTTTTATTGGTCGATATTTAAAGTATAAGGACTGAACAAAAGGGAATTCTTTATTTTATTTTTATCCTCCACCCCTTTTTTTTTTTTTTTTTTTAATTTTTGGTAGGATTTTGGTTCAGCCTGTGTAAATCAATAAAGAATTATTATAATTATTATAGTAATAATAATGTGTCAATGCAGTTTATTTTATTTATTTTTACTACATCCACACAGGCACACACAACAAAACAACCAGTAAATAAATAGATGAAACGTGAACATTTCTCCACTCCTTTACTGTTTTAACTTTCAGTTTTCATTGAAGACGTTGTTCTGGTTGGGGGCCTCTGGCTGGCTGGTCAGAGGGCCCACAAGCCCCCCGTGCTCCAGGGTAGCCCACCGTTCCAGCGCAGGAAATCAAGCATGTGTGAGGGAACTGGTGACCAAATTGGATTCTTTGTGTCTCTGTTGTGTGGCTCAAAAGGAAGAAACAACGAATAGGATGTGCTACACCAGGGAAAGACAGAAGTGCAGATGTTCACCACAAACTCTTTGTTCAAAGTCCATCCTTCCAGACTAAATCTCATCTGGAACCATTTCCATTCATATATGACATTCAGAACGTCTGATTGAATACACATATTTAATGCCATGCTGTTTGTTTCAGAACATATGCCAAATAAAAGCCCAAAATACGAACATCAAACTGTATTTCGGTATACAGTTTATAGCACTTGGGTCCATGTGGGATTTTGAGAAGTCACATTATTCTCCTCTCCACTTCCTTCAAGTCTGACTTTCAGTTTTTCTCTCTTAATCTTCTTTCTAAATATGGCACAGATTCACACAGAGGAAGTCGGGAGCTCATGTTCTAACACAGCTTGAATGTTACAACACGCTGCACAGACATGGAGCCCAGCAAGGAGCCGCAACCTCAGGCGGCTCATAACAGAAAGTAAAATCCACTCAGGAAACTCCACATTCAAGCTGTGATTCTTAAAGAAAGAGTAGCTTTTATTTAAAACCCAGGTTAGTCCTGTACTTTCTCCAGCAACATCTGAGGTTATAATAGAGCTGTCATTCCTTTTTTCTGTGTGTGCGTGTGTGTGTGTGTGTTTTCCTTCCTCTTTTTTCCCCCAGCTAGAAAGTAGGGTGCCTATAGGCTTTTAAAAAAAATGGAGCAGCTGCAAAGAAAATGATTCACATGTGATGACCAGTTTGGTCTAAGTGACTCAAATGGCATATAAATTGGGCTGTATGAAAAGTGTCTAGAACTAATTTGCCACAGGATGAACTATGAGCATCTTTTTGTTAGAGTGCTGCTGCCCGTTGTAAGGATCCACCAGGAGTCCTTGAGGGTTTTTAGGGATCCTTAGAGAGGCTTTGTGTTGGGTGTCCTGGCTAAATAGGAAACAATTCACTGTTGCTGTTATTCTCTCTTTTCAGATATTTGGATTTGGAGATTGGACTTTTTTTCTTTTTTTTTTTCACCCAGAAAAAAATCTCTCACAAAGACTCTGGTGTTTTTTTTTGTTTTTTTTTTAAAAAAGATAAAAAGATAAACTAAATGTTTTGGTGTAAGTTAAATGGGAAGAGAAATACAAGAGAGAGAAAAAAATTCTTGCACCACAAAAACAACAACAACAACAACAAAAAAAATCCTGTTCGTTGGGTGACTGTTAATTTGTATGTATGTGTTTTACCTTATATGTGCAGGGAGATTCTGGTCAATGTTTCTCCGGTGACGAAATCCTGAAGCTTTTCAGGATTTCACCAGACGACTCATCCTGGCACGACTCGGCGCAGTGGTGTTTATGTCATTCAAATGAATCCAAGTTGTAATTGTTGGGAGTGGTGACGTTGTGCAGCTTGTTCGGGGGTCTCCACAGGTCACATGAATAAAAGTAGCCTCTGGCCTAATTAGGACATCTTTTTTTATTTTTTTCCCCCCTTCAGCTTAAAAAGCAGTGGTTGCATCCAGGTCTCTGCATGGGCACCACCATCTCTAATTGCATCTAATTAAAATCCCCCTAATCATGTTTTCAAACTTGACCAGGTGTGGTTTGAATGGAAGCACTGGTGGGCTTTGGAGCACGCTCCTGCGAGTTCTATCCAGCAAAAGAATCGCCTGTGACGATGATGCAGAATGCTTGGAGGAAACCAAACATCTACGCCTCACTGCTTGCTTGCTGGGGTGTGTGGGGGTGTGTGGGGGTGGGTGGGGGTGTGTTTGTGTGTGTGTTTGGTTCAGCACTGAACTTGTGACTGTGTCACCCAATGTGAAAACATCCTTAATGATCTGATTAGCTAAATCACATCAATCTAAAACTATTAAAAAGAAACAAAACGTAATTAATTTAATGGATATTTTAACAAGCGTCCATAGAGTTAAAATAGACAACTTTTTGCATTTTTTTAAAAAAATTAAATAAATATGATGATGTCCAAAGATACTTTAGACATATTACTCTTTATTTTAATCCTGTCTGTTTTATTTCACAATTGAATGTTTTAGATTATGACCTGTCCATGGTGACCCCGCCTCTTGCCCTAAACGTTCGCTGGAGATAGACACCAGCAGCCCTCCTGACCCCACTGGGGACAAGGATGTTAGAAAATGGATGGATGGACATTTTAGATTATACATGGGGAAGATTATTGGTAGAATATATTTTTTTAATTTGTTGTAAGAAAAGTACAATATTTTCTACTTAACATATGTGCCTTTAGTTTCGTGTGAAACCATGGTAACCTATTTTTTAAGTTGTTTCAAGCCGCCCAGAAGCGCTTTGTTGACACTCTCATACAGCCATCATATTTCAGCACATAGTTTAGGAATGTTTTTAATCGTTCCTTCTTCTTCTATTGCTGTGCCTTTAAAATGGATTATATTAACTATTAATTCATTATTTATATTAGCCAGTTACTAACAATTATTCTGTCTGATAGCAACACCGTATCCACCTTTCAAATTGGAAAGTGATCTAAGTTACTGCTGTTTTATCAGGCTTCAGTTGGATGAAAAATCAAATGACCTGTTGATTTCAATCTTTCAACCTAAAACACTTATTAGGTTTATATTGCACTTTTAAAAAAAAATCTCTTCATGAATCCAGACTTTCAAGCTCCATAGCATGAATGTCTACTGAGCTTTCAGTAGACTTTTTTTCTAAGACTTGTAAATGGGCAATCTGCTAGTAACACCATTCGAAGTGTTTTGAGGATTTAAACTGGCTGAGACTCGTCAGATTCTTCCTCTCTACTGGTTAATGATACTCACAAGAACCTGTAAGTTTAGCAAAATTGATGGAATTATTAGAATCTATGTTAACAAATGTATATGTGTGCATGAAATACAGAATTTTGCTCTAACGAGAAACTGAACCAAATCGAAAAATACTGTCTGTGAAATTCTTAACTTATGGATTTACAAATGTGTGAAGTGACAGTAGGATATTTGTAGACACGAAATTATTTTACAACAATATGTAGCCTTCTAACATAATGGTTTTTACCTGTAAGGATTTCTTTGTCTGAGCTGTAATTTAATAAGCCTGCAGTTTCTGCATCTGTACTGCCCTCTAGTGTCCCTCGTGGTGTACTTCATTTTTGCTCCCATCATCGATTTACACGAATATGTGATCAAAAAGCACCACTTCTAAAAACTTGACAACTACCCGAACAATTATTTTGTAAGAGCTTTAAAAAAAATCAGATTTATATGACTGAGTCACAATGTGGGAAAACATCTAAACTGTTAAGTACTGCAGTAATTATTTAAATTTCTGTACAAGATGCTGTTAATATTTGAAATTCATGAATTAAATGGTAGATTTTTCTCTTTTTTTGTGATTAAATGAGTGGTATATCAAATTCTAAAATGTTTCTTTTTCATGTCCTCTTCCACAATTACTCAGGCCAAATAATTGTTTTCATCTCGGAAAAAGAAAATAATATATATTCATCTCTACATAAGAAAAAGCATTGTGCGTCTTGTGTTCTGGTCACAACAGCAGATAACATGTGCAATACTGACTAGTTATTAGACAGGACAAGTTTTTGTTTTTACAAAGAAAAAAACATATATATCAAAAGGATCTCACTATTATAGATGTGCAATCCAACAAGAACTATAAATCCAACCCAATGGCTCATAAGACAAATATCACACGATATGATCAGATGTTGCTTACTAATTATTTTGATGCAACAATCTAGAAAACCTGAACCTTGAACAGGAAGCGAGAGCAGACTTTTACAGTAAACCCACAATTCTCCCTCAACAACACGTAGACGGATATGTGCCTGTTAACAGCATTTACATCACTTCTGTTTCACGCTATCAATAATAATTTATTCTGTGATGCATTAAAAATCATACATGTGAAGAGAAAAATAAAGAATGCTTCTTATTTGCTCACTTTTCAGCTAGTAATTGCAAGAAAGAATGAGTGTGAATGCATAAGTGAATGCTACAGTCAGTGACTCAATTCAAAAAATTTTTTTTTTTACCAATTTGAACAATGAACTGAATTTGACTGCATTGTTTGCCAATGATAAAATTGGAATGTATTTTAATTTGAATCCAGTCTGTATGACTGATTTTTTTGTGCAACATTTGAGACAATATTCATTGTTCATTTATTGTGAATGACAATGTCATAAAACACATGACTTTAAACAAACCCTGACCCTATGTGTTGCACATTTTCAGTAATTTAAAGCAAAAATATATGTCTTCAAATTTTAGGTTCTGTGCTAAAAGTTTGACATGCTGACTTATTTTCATGTTAGTCAAGAAGCTGAAGGAAATGAATACTTTAGTCAACAGATATGAACAGTAGATCCCTCACGTCATCAGAGACATTTTCACCTTGAGTTTCTAGGTACAAAACTGAAGGAATTAAAATTTGATGCTTCCCAGCTCTGGAGACACTTGCCTGAAAAGTTGAGGTGTACAGAATCTGTTTTGTCTGTCAAATCAGGACTGAAGATATTAAGGTTTCCTGCTGCTTACTCATAAATACCAAAGGTTGCTTTTAACACTCCTTTCTTTCATGTAATTATATCTTATATTTGACGCTTTAAGTGATGCTTTCTTTGTGTTTTTGATATTACGTTTTTTTTTTTGTTTTTTTTATCTCTGTTTCCTTATTTTCCTTCATAGCATTTTAAATTTAAATGGCTGTGAGAACGGTGCCATAGAGAAAAACTTACCATGCCTTGCCTAATGTCTAAGAGACTTGCACAATGGAGTTCACACTTAACAAACCCACAAGAATTGTTGGTTATAAACCATCTTTAGTTATTGTGCTACCTATTTGCTACAAAATGCTACTAATAATGGGTTTGATCTGGAAAAAATAGACATGAATAGACACAAATTTTGACTCAGGCCAAAATTCAGACCCGAATTTTGGCCTGAAAAAATTCAGGCCAAATTTATATAGCTATAAATTTGGCCTGAATATATAGCTCTATAGAGCTATAGATCTATAGCTTGATCTATAGATCTAAGTGCTAAGCTACACTCTTCTGCCACATTGGAGACTGGAGTTAAAAGTGCACTCCAAAGCGTCCTGTCCATAACTCTTCTACATGCTTTTAACTTCCGGTCAGCGAGATGAATTGAGTTTAGTGAAGGTTCAGTGAGGTACTGGTCTGCTCAGAACCCAGACGGGCAGTTCCTGTGGTATGGCAGACTGGGGTGGTGGTTCCCCTATTCAAAAAGGGGGACTGCAGAGTGTATTCTAACTACAGGGGGATCACACTCCTAAACCTCCCAGTAAGGTACATTCAAGAGTTTTGGAGGGGAGGGTTAATCAAATAGTCAGTGCTCGGATTCAGGAAAAATACTGTGGTTTTCGTCTAGGTCGTGGAACACCGGATCGGCAGCCAGGACAAGAATCAATGCCTTCAACTATGGTCTTTACCCAGAAAAGTATAGAGCAGGGGTCACCAACCTTTTTGAGACTGGGGGCTACTTCACGGGTACAGAGTAACACGAAGGGCTACTTGTTTGATA
>CAEGAG010274808.1:0-20514 GCA_903067065.1 Brachyrhaphis terrabensis
GCTCTGTTTTTTACCTACTCAACAGAACTTTGCTGCTCAATATGATGGTGCGAAAGCCCCCGATCCTGGACCCGGACCCCCAGTAAGTTTCCTGCCCTACCCCAATTTTGTCTCATATAAATAACGCCAAATACTGATTTGTATAAATATCTAAAAGCAATCCAGATAAGCACAATTTATCTGCATTGCTTTCAGATTAAATCCATCACAGCGTGACTTGAAATTAATAATTTCACATTTCTTCCTATCAGGGAATGATTGGACCCAGAGGTTCCCCTGGAATGCCTGGACCCCAGGTAAGGGCACAGTTCAAAATTTACCTTGAAATTCAAATTCTATTCAAATCCATAAAGAGTTTAATAATCCAAAAAGACAATTAAAAAGACACATTGTTGAAAGAGCCCAGAGAGGGAAAGCAGAAATGTTCTTACATCAATTCTTAGCGATGCATATGTTATTCAACAGGGACCTCAAGGACAGACTGGACACGCTGGTGAACCCGGACAGCCTGGAAACGATGTAAGTGTACTCCTGTAAATCTTCCTACTAGCTTGAGTTGCCATTGCAACCTTTAAGATTTTAATGCTTGATTTCTGCTTTCCAGGGCCCTGTTGGAGCCCGTGGACCCCCTGGACCACCTGGCAAATCTGGAGAAGATGTATGTTTGTGATCTTTTTTCACCACTTCTTTCGATCTAATTTGAGTAGCTTCTGCAGTTGTTTTTTATCCATAAACAGCTAATGGTGAGTTCTCTTCTATTGATTCATAGGGAAACAATGGCAGACCTGGCAAGCCCGGAGACAGAGGTGCCGCCGGCCCTCAGGTAAGTGGTTCTTACCGGGACAAGGAGTTGTGACTTAAACTGAGATTCAGCATTTTTATTCCTTCCTAACCTTCTTTGCTCTGAAATTGTAGGGTGCTCGTGGATTCCCAGGAACTCCTGGACTTCCAGGGATGAAGGGACACAGAGTGAGTGATTTACCTTCTTTTAGCCTTTTCACCCTCGGCCTGTTTACCGGAACTTGAACTTGGAGTAGAAATTTATGGTGGCTCATCATTCATTATCTCTTTTTACCCCCCAAAAAATTCCTGGATAATTTGAAAATGCCTCAATTTTAATAGTGTTGCCTTTCATATTGACACCTAGTGAAGGCCTCTTGTTAAAATTAATTGAATTAAGTCTTCCCTTGAACTTTGGCCATGGGGACAGAGAAATAAACACACATTTTCACTTCACTCCTTCTCCCTTCTATAACAGATCCTTAAAAAATAACAGTTACTTACTATGTTAGATTTTTTTTTTCTTAAGTGTTGACCTAAGTTTGACCTCTTAGTAACAGCTTCAATCATCTCTACTCTTCTGTGTTATAGGGTTACACTGGTATTGATGGACGTAAGGGAGAACCCGGTTCTGCTGGCGCCAAGGTACGGCACCACTCAACATGTAGATCACTTTCTCACTTTCTGCTTATCTTTTTATTTTTATTGGAAGCCTGTCTCTTTATTTGTGCTTATCTACTTCATATGTTAGCATATAATTACATATATAATGGGGATTTTTTTTTTTTTTTTCCTAATTCTCCCACAGGGTGAGTCTGGTGCCTCTGGATCTCCTGGAAGTTCTGGACTGGCCGTAAGTTCACAATAAAACTTAATATTCTTCATCTTATATTCCTGTAAGTGTTTCCATCAGCTGTGGTCTCGACTAACTCTGTTGGATGTTCTGTCTTCAGGGACAACGTGGTTCGCCCGGCGAGAGAGGTCGCCCCGGCCCTGGTGGTCCTGCTGGTGCTCGTGGTTCTGATGGCAATGTTGGACCTTCTGGCCCAGCTGTGAGTAAACCTTCTTTATGTCCAGTCAAAGGAACAAACAAGAGACACTGTTGATGTCAGAGAACTCCTTAAACCATGATTGTTCTTCCTCTTTTATCCAGGGTCCTTTGGGTGCTGCTGGGCCCCCAGGCTTTCCCGGCGGTCCTGGGCCCAAGGTACAAGTCTTGTCACTTCCTGTTAAATTGCCAAAAATCTTGTCACAAAAAAGTTAGAAAACAACATAGTCACACATATACCTTGTAGTCTTTTTTTTTTTTTACACTAAATCTCCAAATGAAAAGCACAAATATTGCATATTTTCAGCAATATATACATTTTTGAGCACACACTTCTTCAGATAACATTTAATTCTTAATCACAGACTTCTCTCTATCACCAATAAATGAAAAATAATTAAAATGTTGTCATTAACAGGGAGAGATTGGAGGCGCTGGAGGCACTGGCCCCTCTGGACCTCAGGGATCTAGAGGAGAGCCCGGACCCAACGGTGTTGTTGGCCCAATTGGTCCCCCTGTAAGTAAAAAAAAAAAAAGAAATAGTCAACTGGCATATTTTTAAAACTATTATTTGTCTGGGAGATAACTCTAAGTCCTTGATATACTATTGAACACTGGAAAGAAGCTTGTTTTGTAGTTTCTCTTTGAAAATAAGGGGTAACTTCTATTATATTTCAACAATTTGTTTCTTGTTTTGGCATGTACATGTTCTAACATGTACTTCTGTGAGCTGATTTTTATGATTCACTTGATATAGAGAAATAATATATAAAATAATTTTAAAACCGAGAGAGGAATAGTATTTCTATGTTATGTAATTATATTGCACGGTTAGGGGATTCAGGCACTTGTGTAAACATTTCATTTGAAAATATTCAGACATCATAAAGATTTATTAGACTTTTTAGATAATCTTCATGTACTAATTAGGTTTTCATAGCACTGTATGTAATTAGACTGAAATCAACTGTATGACCACATTGTACTAGAATTAAATTTGAAACTCATCGAATTCTATATACGGTAACTGTATTTTAACTGAGATATTTGTAAATTGCCTTTTGATAAGTTGGATTAGTTGTAATTTGGGGCTATATAAACATAAATAATTAAATGAAATTAATTTTTCTCTACTTTCCCCATAGGGTAATCCTGGTGCTAATGGTCTGAATGGAGCCAAGGGAGCTGCTGTGAGTATCCACTCTCTTACTGAATCAACTTTTGGTGTATTCTATAATTTGCATACATGTAAATCATTTTGCAGTAGGTTCACACACCTACCTTAAGAATGAAGAAAGGTTTATACACCAAATACACTCAGTCTATACAGTCCCTAAAAGAAAAGTGTGTACTTCCTTTAGTTGTTGAGCTGGACTGCACCCTTTATTAGATTTTAATTGCGTACCTGTCAGCTTCTGTCTATGTATACTCCAAAGTTGGATGCATTAAAAACTAATCTCGCTTTGTAACACCTGACACACACAAACTCACCCCTTTTTGTATTCCTGTTGATGATCAGTTGGATGTTAAAACCAACAGAGGACATTATGTTGAACTCTGGTTCTGAAAGATTTACCAAACGTCAATGCTGACCTGTCACCCTTCCTACTGTAAAGGGAACCCCCGGTGTTGCTGGAGCTCCTGGTTTCCCCGGACCAAGAGGAGGACCTGGGTCTCAGGGACCTCAGGGTGCTGCTGGACCAAGAGGACTTTCTGTGAGTATAAACCCTCTGGAAAGATTAATCCACTGGATCAACTGTTACTTCATAACATCCATGTACATCAGCCTCGCACATCTCAGCCTTCACTGATTCTGACTTCTTATTTTGACTGGTCTTAAGTTCCAACATGTTATCTTTTAACTTTTTTTTATTAATATAAGTGACAGATTGCACAGAAAGTACATGTTTATAGCACTTTAAGTATGCACTGCTACAATAATAATGGAGTAGAAGCAGTGCTTGTACTGCAGCAGCTTTACAAAAGAAAGCCTTTTGCTTTGCAGGTCCAAATGCAGACATAATGCTACTGTTTAGCAATGCACACTAATCACACATGATGCTTTACTGGTAAATGTTAAGAAAACACTTGTAACATATTTGCTCTTTGGCTGAATTGCATTTCTATTTCTCTGTATGTTTTAGGGTGATCCTGGTCCTCAGGGTGTCAAAGGAGACACTGGTGGCAAAGGAGAGCCTGTAAGTTAAAAAAATGATTTATTCAAAATGCAAAGCAAATCTGTTCAAGATGCTAAACTTCATTGCTGCCTCCCTCAGGGTAACGCTGGCCCTCAGGGACCTCCTGGAACTCAAGGTGAGGAGGGCAAGAGAGGACCCACTGGTGAGATTGGTGCTAATGGGCCTGCTGGCAGTCGTGGTGCTAGAGTAAGTGTCCTACCATAATTTGTTATGGTAATGTTTGACCTTTGACCTAGCTTCAGCTGCTGATAGCTGTGTGTCACCCTCAGGGTGCTCCCGGAAGCCGTGGTCTGCCTGGTTCCGATGGAAGAACTGGCCCAATTGTGAGCATTACACCCAAGACACTCAAACATCTGTGCATTCAGTGAGCTAATATTCCTAATTTTGACCACTTTTTGACCACAACAGGGTATGCCTGGTGCCCGTGGTGCTACTGGTGCTTCTGGACCTCGTGGACCCCCTGGAGATGCCGGTCGTGCTGGCGAGCCTGGCCCTGCCGGTCTCAGAGTGAGTCTTTTTAAGAATTTCTTCATGTAGAGGAAGAATAGACCATCTTAGAGTGACAATGAACTTGATTTATAAAGGGACAATGTACAACTCAAACATAAACGTCATCAACTGATGCTCTGTACCAGATTATAGCAAAACCAAATTCGCTTCTGCAGTCCCCCTGAAAATGTGGACTCTTAATAACTTCTCCATGTTTGTTTTCTACAGGGTCTCCCAGGAAGCCCTGGAAGCTCTGGACCCCCAGGAAAGGAGGGACCTTCTGTGAGTAAACTTTAGTTCTACTCTCTCTAGAGAGTTCTGCTGATCTCATGACCGTTTCTCCAATGGATTGAGGTAACACTTCTTCATCTTCCAGGGTCCTGCTGGACAAGATGGCCGTTCTGGACCTCCCGGCCCAACTGGACCTAGAGGCCAGCCCGGAAACATTGGTTTCCCTGGACCCAAAGGACCCTCTGTGAGTGGGCATTATGCAGGACCTGAAAAAAAATGAGCAGTTCAAATTGTGCGTGTTTGTTTCAGCTCCATCTTACCTATAAATCCTGTTTTCCCTCAGGGAGAGTCTGGCAAACCTGGAGAGAAGGGACCTAGTGGCCCCACTGGTCTGAGAGTATGTCAGAAAATATAATGCTATGAAAGCATAAACATTTGCATAATTTCTGTTTCAGTTGTTCGGTGTTGCTGTATTCTTACTTGCCATCTCTGTTATCAGGGACCCCCTGGACCTGATGGTAACAACGGAGCCACTGGCCCCATGGGACTTGCTGTAAGTGTCTCTGCATAAAAGGCTTACTGTAATATCCGTTCTCGCAAATGAACCATGCAAAATATGATTTTAGCATCCATTTTCAAGAATGTTTTCTCCTTGATGTAGGGCGGTTCTGGTGAGAAGGGAGAGCAGGGACCAGCTGGAGCTCCTGGCTTCCAGGTTTGAACATTTCTCTTCTCTGATTACCAAAATGGAGGCAATACGAGGAGATAAAAGCATTTCTGATGTTTATGGACATCTTTCTTCATGGCCACTTAAGACTGGCCTGTCCTGGTCTTAATTTAGCTGAGAAATACATAGCTTCAATAGTCCATAGGTTCCATCCAGATTTAGCAAGTTAACCTTTAGCAAGTTCATGTTGTTTACACTGAGGGCATCATCACCATTTTTGAATGTTTAGTGAGAGGGTTTGAGTTTTAGGTAATTTGACAGTAAAGAGAACTTTGATACCAATTTCTGTATTGCTTTTTTTTTTTTTAATTAAACTCAATTTACTATTTTCTTGTTTGGCACTGTTGGATCTTGTGTTAACACTTGGTGTTTGTAGGGTCTGCCTGGACCTGCTGGATCTGTCGGTGAGGGTGGCAAACCTGGAGAAAGAGTAAGTAAATGAACTCAAAACAAGTTTCGAGGATGAAACACAAATGTTGGTGCAGTCTAACCAAATCTAACCAAAACAATGTGGTGCTCTAGGGTATCCCAGGAGACCAGGGAGCCTCAGGACCAGCTGGTGGCAAGGTGAGGTCACTTTGCTTTCACATAGATTTTCAAGAACCAACAGATCAGAAATTAAATAAGAATCTATACTCTGCAGGGAGAGCGTGGTAACCCAGGTGCTGCTGGAGCTTCTGGAGCTCAGGGACCAATTGGACCCCGTGGACCAGCTGGAGCCCCTGGACCTGATGGTGGCAAGGTAATCCAAAGGAAAAAAAAATTGTCCAAAACCTATTATGATTAAAAACATTTTAAGGAAGATAAACAAACAAATGACTTTTTTTTTCCTTTTCTGCTCCTAGGGAGAGCCAGGAGCTGCTGGAGCTGCTGGGGCTGCCGGACATCAAGGATCTGCTGGCATCCCTGGTGAGCGTGGTGTAGCCGGTGCTCCAGGAGGCAAGGGAGAGAAGGTAAATTTAAGAGAAAAAAAAAAATCTACCACATCCACATTTTTTACTATATTCTGTTTGAAAGTTACAGCCCGTCTAACTACTGCTTTCATTCTCAGGGAGAGTCCGGACACAGAGGCCCTGATGGAAATTCTGGCAGAGATGGCGCTCGTGTAGGTTAAACTCTCCTGTTCTTTTGAGATACACCTAAAAAAAAATATTGGAGTCTGTACCCCTTATTGACTATCCCCTTTAATCTCCTACCAGGGCCCTGCTGGACCTCCTGGTCCTCCTGGACCCACTGGAGCCAATGGTGATAAGGTCAGTTGGTGTATTAGTTGCGAGAAATAGATAACTGACAAATCTTGGCAAATGACACCAGCGCATGACTATTCCTGCCAAACAAACAAATATCACCAAAATAAATGTATGCTATGAATGACTCCTGCCAACACTTACCTGCCAACACTCAAGGTAGACTTCTTAAACCAAAGCTTTGCAACGGTAAGCTACCAGGAGAAGCAGTTGGGATTACAGAAGTGTAAAAATACGAATTCTGAACAAACCTGTAGTTCGTTTTCAAATCTTTTGCTTTTCTCTGCGGCAAAAATCCAAATTAAACCTGTTGCAAATTGCTATATTTATAGCAACAGTCTCACTGCTGCCATCTGGTGGCTGTTTTATAAACTGCAGCAACAATCCAGCTACTACCTAGCAAAAGGTGGCAGTGGATATGATTTTATAAAAAACGCCCATACATATTTTTTTTCTTCCATTTCTGCAATTATTTTAATCCATTTTGTTAATTTAAAAAAAAAAGTTAATATTTTTATATACACATACAACATTTATATATATGACACATCATAATCAGAAGGCAAGGAACATATTTTCTGTTTGGTATTTAGTCAGGTAAAAAGATTGTATAATTCAGGAATGTCATACTCATCGTCACTTTGGGCCACATCAAGATCAGGAATATTCCCAAAGGGCCAGTTTTGACCGAATGTACTGCTAAAACCCATTAATAAGCTTTTAAAATATTAATACAAAAGTTGTGTCTGCATTCGTTAAGTACTTTTTCTTTTCACATTAATGTTATTTGGCAGAATATGGATAAAACGTGCTTTGACTTTATTGATTAAAATAATATTTAAGCATACAGCTGTTATCTTGTAGTTTCTATTTATGGAGCTCTCTAGGCATTGAGTCTAATGCATATGTTGTAGTTGATTAAGCAGTAGAGTAATTCTTATCCTGTCTTTTGTCTCTTCAAGGGTGAGGTTGGTTCCTTTGGACCTGCTGGACCTGCTGGACCTCGTGGACCCTCTGTAAGACAGATTTCCTATTATTTACATACCTTAACTTCATCATATGTCATCATAAAACAAGATCTTAGGGAGCTTTTTTTGACCAAGTTCTTCTTATCTACAGGGTGAGCGTGGAGAGGTTGGACCTGCTGGAGTCCCCGGATTTGCTGGACCCCCTGTAAGCCTGATTTTTTAATAGGTTAAAATTACAGAGATTTGGATTAACGCATATACTGAAGATTTGCTTAACAAGCACAAAAGCTTGTCAGGACGTTTACATCCTTTGGTTCTCCCATAGGGTCTTGATGGTCAGACCGGAGCCAGAGGAGAGCGTGGACCTGGTGGAGCTAAGGGAGAGGCTGGATCCGGTGGTCCTTCTGGACCCGCTGGACAGTCTGGACCTGCTGTAAGCACAAGCACAATCTCGCTTTCTCACTCTTGTTACAATTGCAGTTCAAATAGTGTCATAGGGTATGGCAAGATTTGAAGAGATGAAGAGATTTTTCTTGTTTTTTAAGGGCCCAGCTGGCCCTGCTGGACCTACTGGCGCTCGTGGAGAAACTGGCCCTCCAGTGAGTACTCGATTAAAAGCTCAAATGCAGTACCATGTGTTGTATATCCACCTGCCACACACATGCTTTTCATCATCACTTTTCAGTTCAGTTTTGTGGCGTACCTCCTTATTCCAAATAATAATTGTGATACAGCATCGATATTTGCTCATTTCAGGGATATAACACACGTTTAGCTTTTATAAATATCACACTCTTTTTCAAAAAATACACATAAAGCTTAAAGACTGGATAAGATATATTGTATTAATTCATTGTGTTTGGCTCAGTTTTTTTTATTTAAAAAGCACATGCACACCTATAGGACTCTGTTTCTAACCTCTGTCTGTGTTTTTGTTCAGGGTCTGACTGGTTTGCCTGGTGCTGCTGGCAGAGTTGGTGCTCCTGGCCCTGCTGTGAGTACTTTCATTGGGCAATTCTCCATAAAAACAAACACACACACAAAGAAGCCACACATTACACAATGTAATCCTCTCTCCTTTTTTCACAGGGTATTGTGGGACCTCCTGGCCCCTCCGGTAACTCTGGCAAAGACGGACCTCGTGGTCTCCGTGGTGACTCTGGTCCTGCTGGTCCTTCTGGTGAGCAGGGAATGGTTGGACCACCTGGTCCTCCTGGAGAGAAGGGATCCTCCGGAGAGTCTGGCCCCGCTGTAAGTACTACAAAATCACATAAAAGAAATATGGCGAGGTCCAAGAAAAAATTATGAGAATTTAATAAAATGTCCCTACACATCACCTCAAATTGTTATAGTGATTAATCATGAGTGTTTGTGCATATCGTCAGGGACTTCAAGGTGCTCCTGGACTCACTGGACCTCTGGGAATTACAGGATTCGTTGGTCTGCCTGGTGCTAGAGGAGATCGTGGTACACCTGGTGGTGCTGGTGCTGTGGTAAGTGCAAGTTAGTACCTAGACACCCCCCTGCCTAAGGACAGGGTAGAAAGCCATCTTATCAATCACATGTTATATCTCAGTGGCGCAGAAATTTAATAAAACTGTTAAAACAAAGGATCACGGATCTTTAAACAGCCCCAGTGATAAACTGGAATATACTTCAACTGATAATTAGTATCCTATCTGCTTCAACATGTGTTTTGGTCCATGTCTCACCCTATTTTCTGATTTATAATATTACAGGGAGAGCCTGGTAGATCTGGACCCGCTGGTCCATCTGGAGCCCGTGGTCCCCCTGGTAATATTGGCATGCCTGGTATGACCGGACCTCAAGGAGAGGCTGGACGCGAGGTAACACTTACTCAGAAATTTACCCATTTAGCTAGTTAGTTATTGTTCAAAATGTAGAAAGGAATGATTGCTTATAAAAATTGCTGATTTCTCCTAGTGCAGTTATTTTGAAATATATTTAAACTCTATCAGCTTATTTCTCAACCAATGTAGACTCATCTTACACAGAACAAGCAACACAACTAGCATAAATTAAACAGAAAGTCAAGTAACTGTAACCAAACCAAATGGAAAAAAGTATGGAAAGTCACTGGTATAAAGGAGCATCCTTTAATTTCCAGGTTCCACACAGCACCATTTTGTTTTGCCTGATGACATGTATTCATATTTTAATAAAAACTACATTATTTGATCAACTAACAAGGCAATGCAGACAAAAGTTTAAGAGGTCCATCATTCACAATAGTTCAAGCCCAGATTATCAAGGGAAGCAGCAACATTCAACTCATCATTATAATTTTTTGTGTGTACTATTAGACAGATTGATTTCTTCATCAATAATTAAGTATGAATCCACTTTTAGAAGCAATAGACTGACTAGTTCACCTCCTTAAGGGGTAGGTGAAATGTTTTCCCTTTTCTGACAACTTCAAGCTGCATGGTTAGCCTGGATATGTTGCTAGGCTATTTCCTTGTCCTTATTATCTGTATGCATTCCTGTCTCGTGGACAGATAAAACCTTGTTCTGCTTCTCCCAGATAAACCAGATTATGAGCTCATTTTAGCAACAACAATGACATACTTCTTACTTCTGATTCTAGTAACAGGATGAATCGTGTTTTTTGTCAAATGAGAATTTGTGTCTAACTATGATTTAAAAAGTATAAATACAATCCTAAAGCACAAGACTTATGTTATTTAAAGATAGAAAATGGTTAAAAAGATTTCAGAGTTGTAGAAAAATATATAGAACCCTACTTGCCAAATGTGGGTCATCTGAAAAAAAAAAAGTTAATGTAGGCTATTTGACTGGCTGAGCTAATGACAGATAACATTTCTGGTAACTTTTATTGCGGTTTGTGCTTAAATGTGTAACTGTGCTGCAATTTCTTCATAGTATCAAACACCAACTTTAAAAGTTTACTTCAAGGTTTGAGACAGTCAGTGTTTCAATAAATTTCAAGTCAATAAATCATTTATGGAATTGGCATACTTATTCACAAAGCAGTTGTAGAAAGAAATGGTTTATATGTTGACCTAGATAATACTTTTCTTCATTAGTCCATGACTTAACAAGTATAAATTATGTCCAAAATGCAGATAGTAAGCCTTCCTGCCTATGGTCAAAATTAAGCAGATTATAAACTTAAAGCTTCCTTCAAATGATGCTATTGCATGTTTTGTCTCTGTATATACTGAATCATATATTGAATATACTGATTTAATTCCTTTTTCTAACATGAAAAACAGAAATACTTATATTAGTAGTGGGTAGAGTAGACCACTTTAACTGTACACACAGAGAAACTGGAGCTAATCAAGAAGAGTTAAGGACATCACATGCATTAGCATCTCATATGTATATTTCACAAAGTTTGTTATTGAATGTTTTTTGCCTTTATACTCACACTTTGTCCGAAACAGGGTAGCCCTGGTAACGATGGACCCCCTGGTCGTCCCGGTGCCTCTGGATTCAAGGTAACGTCCT
Source organism: Brachyrhaphis terrabensis (assembly GCA_903067065.1). Lineage (NCBI taxonomy): Eukaryota > Metazoa > Chordata > Actinopteri > Cyprinodontiformes > Poeciliidae > Brachyrhaphis > Brachyrhaphis terrabensis. The sequence goes on from CAEGAG010274808.1 coordinate 11,184, forward strand.
GAGGGTAAATTTAAACATGATTGTTTGCAGGAGAAAAACACACTACGCTCTGAGCTGAATGTTCTCTTGTTTGTCATGGTTAGGGAGACCGTGGTGAGCCTGGATCTCCTGGTGCGTTGGGACTTGCTGGTGCTCACGGACCTGCCGGACCAACTGGAGCTTCTGGCAGACCTGGAAACCGTGGAGAGGCTGTAATTATTGTTCTTCTTTGTCTATTCAAATTGTTTACCTTTAAATGTATCAGCTTGTCTCATTCATATATTTGTTGATGTGTCCCTAGGGCCCATCAGGTCCTTCTGGACCCTCTGGACCCGCTGGAGCCAGAGGCTCCCCAGTAAGTACAATAAATATGCCACACAATTTGGTTCCATGAAACAAAGCAACAACACATTCCTATGACCTTGTGTGACGACTGAAATAAAGGCTGATACTTGTGTGTTGTAGGGACCTTCTGGACCCCGTGGTGAGAAGGGAGTTGCTGGAGACAAGGGAGACAGAGGCATGAAGGGTCTTCGTGGACATCCTGGTCTCCAGGGAATGCCTGGACCTTCTGTGAGAATCATTTTATTGACTCTGGTGTTAATTTTGGAAGATGGAGGGCATACCGAATGTGTATGATTTGGGACATTCCTCTTCCTACAGGGACCTCCTGGTGAGAGCGGTCCTGCTGGAGCCCTTGGACATGCTGGACCCAGAGTGAGTTTAATGCTGAATTAGAGACTATTCTTTATTTGTTCTTGAGGTGATCATAAGTGTGAAGCCACCGTCTCACACAAAACTTAGTTCAAAGTTGACCAACGTAGTGGTGTGTTTTAATTAAAGGTGAATTTTTTAACTTTCCATTCAGAAATGCAGCAATAATCTCCCTGAAACTCGTAGAGGGAAAGTCTCAAAGAACCCCGCACAACCCCTATTTGCAATCATGGTGCTTTAGAAATTTTTTTTTTGCTATTAGCGTGCACTGCTGCTTGAGGTTAGCATCACAACAAGCAGCAAATCCTACAGATTTTCTGGCTTGCAACTTGAAGGAGCTTATCTGGGCTATTGACTGCGCTCTGACTTTCTTGATAAATCAAATGCAGCATTTCTTCACATTAGCAGATTCCAATGTGAAGATCACACAACATTGCAAAAAAGAAATTGGTTGCCTATTAAAAGACTTCTTTGACTCTGGGCCTCCAAGTTCCATGCGTGCTATAATTGTTAGCTGTGCATTATTTTAAATGGCTGCAAACAATTATCTCTTCTTTAGGGACCTTCCGGACCCAATGGGCCCCCTGGTAAAGATGGTAGAGCTGGCACACATGGTCCTATGGGTCCTCCTGGTTCCCGTGGACCTCCTGGATATGTTGGACCAGTTGTAAGTTTGACCTTCTATAGCCTATGTATCAGTATTTTAGACAGATTTGTGTGCTACGATTTGTGTTCTATGTCTAAAGTAGAAGATTCAGATAGGTTTGCAGCTTATTGATCAACTGTCATATCCAATGTAGGGCCCTGCTGGATCTCCTGGTCTGCCCGGACCTCCTGGCCCATCTGGTGGCGGATATGACGTCTCCGGATATGATGAATACAGAGCTGATCAGCCAGCTCTCAGAGCCAAGGACTACGAAGTCGATGCCACCATCAAGTCTCTCAACACTCAGATTGACAACCTGCTTACCCCCGAGGGATCCAGAAAGAACCCTGCCCGCACCTGCCGCGACATCAAGCTCAGCCACCCCGACTGGAGCAGCGGTAAGCAGCTTATAGGCCCTGATTTAGTATGATGCATTTATATTAGCTTGCCACCCTCCTCCAAACCCAAAACATTCGACTGATACCCCATGCCTTCTCCTCCTCAGGATTCTACTGGATTGACCCCAACCAGGGCTGCATCAATGATGCCATCAAGGTCTTCTGCGACTTTACCACCCGCGAGACCTGCATCTATGCCCACCCAGAGAGCATTGCACGCAAGAACTGGTACAGAAGCACAGACAACAGGAAGCACGTGTGGTTCGGAGAGACCATCAACGGCGGTACTGAGGTGCGAGGGGGACTCAGTCAAATAAGAATGCCTACCCTGAATTTGGCCGTCCTTTGAAATCCTAACTTTTCTGCTTGGTTCTGTCCTGCAGTTTACCTACAACGACGAGACCCTCAGCCCACAGAGCATGGCCACGCAGCTGGCTTTCATGCGCCTGCTTTCCAACCAGGCTAGCCAGAACATCACCTACCACTGCAAGAACAGCGTTGCCTACATGGATGGTGAGAGCGGCAACCTGAAGAAGGCCGTTGTGCTCCAGGGCTCCAATGATGTGGAGCTCAGGGCCGAGGGCAACAGCCGCTTCACCTTCTCCGTGCTGGAGGATGGCTGCACTGTAAGTACAGTTTTTGCTTTTTTAGGCTCTTTGTAAACATTGAACTCCACCGTTTTTCAATGTCTAATCTCCATTGTTTTTCCTTTGCCTTTTGCAGACACACACTGGTGAGTGGAGCAAGACAGTGATTGAGTACAGAACAAATAAACCAACTCGCCTCCCCATCCTCGACATTGCACCTTTGGACATTGGTGGACCTGATCAGGAGTTTGGTTTGGACATTGGCCCAGTCTGTTTCAAATAAATAGACTCATGATAAATTAACACCAAAAAGAGAGAAAGAACAAAAAAAAAGAAATCTCTGCCCTTCTCTGTTTTTTTTTTTTGTACTGAATGCTGACTTCTCTCTGCACATCCACTTGCTTAAGATGGGCAACTATCGGAGAGGACCGAACGGACTGAACGGAGATCTTGTGCAATGCAAATTAATACAGCCAAACCCAAAGGGACGCGGGAAAACACCTTGTTGTGGAACATCATGGCATCGTTTTTTGTAAAAAATAAAAGAAGTGTAATAAAAATGCTGAAAGTATGCATCACTTTTTGTGGTCTTTGTATATCTTCCAAAGAAGAGGTTTAAAACCACAATTTCCAAGAACAAAAAAGGTTTGAACTACCTCATGCCTGTACTCAAAGAAAATAGTATTGACAAAAACCTGAGTCCACAACCGAGATGTTAAGACTTCTAATGCTTCAAGCTTTGTCCTGCTTGGAAGGTGCTCAGTTACTTGAAGCAGAGATCTATGGTGCTAAAATGCAGCTGTGGAACGAACCACTTTTTACTGTATTACTTTGTATTGACCTGTGAGGAGTCTTACATCAATCCCGCTGATACTCCCCCACTTTAAGCAGGTGGAATGTTCCTAAACCCTTATGTCTAATGTCTGTTTTCTGGGGGGTTTTTTTTCTTTAATTTTCTGACTTTTTTGTCCTTCAAAGTTTTTTCAGGCCTTTCTTTTGTACTGCCCCAGTTCCACTCTCAGTGTTCACATTGACAGCACACTTTTCCTCCAGTCCCAAATGGTTTTCAGGCGGCCTTTCTCTCTCTCTCAAACAATGACACCACAAAGTCTATTGTACCTATTTTGTATATGTGAGATGTTTAAATAAATTGTGAAAAGTTCTGAAATAAAGCATGTCCAATGTTCCAAAACCCACAAACCATGCAGTGACTTTTATGTTTTAATGACATCATTGAAGGTGTGTCACTGTAATGTATTTTTTTTTTTTTAGTTTTTTTATATATATATATATATATATAATTTCATCTGCTCTTAGTTGTGCTGACAATTTTTGTATCAGCATTGACTTAAACATCTTCCTATTGTGGAAGCAGAACACTATCATGAATCACATCCCCCTTTATGTTGCCTCTCATCAGAACATCCAACTTTAATGTATAGTAAACTTCTGTTTACACTCTCCATGTCATTGTGTGATTTCTAATGTGCATTTTCTTGTAAATATGCATTCTCCAATGTAGCTTTCTTTCTTGCATAAAACAGCTTTTGCATCCAAATAAACCTCTGAGTTTGGATCAAGGCTTAAACTGTATTGATGACTATAGACATTAGCTTCTTTATATGACCCAGCATTGCAGATATTTTACACACGTTGTTTATTTGACTAAGAAGCACTGGGGACAGATATTTAAAGACCCTTTGGAGATTTGTCAGTGGTGCAAATACTGCTGAGATAGGTTTCAGTACCACAAATAGTACAGGAAATAGGCGGGGAAATGCCTTGAAAGTAGGGTGCGACGGATTTGTGAAAGCTGCAACTCACGTCACTGCTAAATGTGGTCAGCTGCAATATCAATTATAACCACAAGATGGCAGTGAGGTAAAAATATATCTAACATGGTAAGGGGTGCCAAAAAGAAACACGTTGAGAACTTAATTGTAATACAACTGGCATTAGATTTATAGTCAAGTGTCAATAAGTCGGAGTAAAAGCTAACTCATATTTAGAAATGTAAAAAACACCAGTTGATGCAAAAACACAGACAATTGTTGATAATACAAACATTGAAGGGAACATATGACAACAAATTTCTGGGTGCAATGGTAACGCAGAATCTGCTTGAAAATTCAAGGAAGTTATGCAAAAATGAAAATGTCAAGAAGTGCTACAGCTTTGGGGTCATTCAGATCATAGATTAATGAATATTCTATATAATTCACCTGTAGTGTCATGTATCACTGTGTGGAGGTCTGGGGTAACACCTATTCATAAATCTACGACCCTTACACATACCACAAAAATGAGAAATCACAAATTAACTGTATTTAATGTTACATGTGTTAAAACTTGCCGGTTTGACCAAACCCAAAATTACAATAATTATGTCCAATTTACTTAAAAGCAATATTCTAGAAATGTTTACAGAAAAGGCAGTTTATAATTTAAGTTGCAACGAGAATGTGTGGGTACAACAAAAAGGAGTTTGTGTATTTGAATTTGGGTATTGGCTTAGGACAAAGTCAAAATATGAATGAATTTTTAAAAAATTACAATAAAAAGACATTTAGGAGAGACATAAAGCTGAGGATGGATGAGTTTTAGTGAAAACCTCACCAAAACCCTTCAATTGTTATACTTTGCTATCACATCAGATTCAAATAATTGAATCTGATGCAAAACCTTTTTACACAGAAATTGGATGTTTTAGATTTTATGGTTTGTTGGTATGCAAAATATTTAGGCAGCTTGCAAAACCAGTTTATGCAATTTTATGCACAACTAAATTGACCCTTGTGTCTTCATCAAAATGGATGGCACACCCCAATGAATTTAGAACATATCACAGTTTCTATGGCTGTCTATAGCCATAAAACGTCAGCCACACCTGTACAGAGAAACCAGTGGAATCCTGTTCCTGTGCTGCCAACCATGAGTGTGTTGTTCTGTCCTAGTGTTGACTATTGTGGCATGGGTTTGTACAGCCTTACTCTTTTTTCTTTAGAGTATGACTATGTGGTCAGATCAGGATATGGACGCAGTCTTCAGGATTTTCAGGCATTTTTAACATTGCCTCAGAAAACCCCCCGAAACAGGCCAATTATTTTCAATCTAATAGTACTTGTTTGCTTTTTTCTTAATATATCCTGAGAAAAGATATAATGTAATTAGTTAAGCTTCTCTAAACTATTTACTTTAGTATGGATCTTAGTACAGTATTTTCACCAGATGACCAAACGGTTTATTGCATATGGACATAGTGGTCAGGACTTTACACACTGATCGTGGATACAGAAGGTTAAACATTACACTTTAACAAGATTTGAGTGTTTTTTGTTTGTTTGTTTAATGTATAATTACATCCACACTAACATGCTTAATAAAAAATATCTTTAAGACAATTTTTGTAAATTCTTATTTTAAAGACCCTATCCTCTCTTGAAATTTAGTTAGTCTAATCTGTTTGGTTTCACTGCTCTGGCTTGTAAGCATATGTGATGCATTGGTAACAGTGCTGAGGTTTGGGTTTTATGTAAAAATGAACAATTTGTGGCAAAACACTGCATTGTTTGAGAACATCTGCCATGATGAGCTAAATCGATAAAGAGCCAATTAGAGGTATGTTTGGCCAAATGGCCCACAACTTTTCACATTGGTTTTTAGCCCTTCCTCCAGGAGTGAAGGTGTGTGAGCGAACCAGCTGGAATCGCAGAGTCAATGTTTGCCCTCCTATTAAAATCACATGATCGTCTTCAATGTGTTTGTTTAAGGTAGTTACGGCACACAGAGCTTGTAAAATACTGAGGTGTGCTCTTCTGTTGTCATCCAACCATAATGTTAATAGTGTTTCACAGGTAAAACCTCAGACTGTGTGCTATAATTTAACATGTGAGGAAAATAAGTAACGTATTGAAGAACTACAGACTGACAGAAAAGTCATACAGTCACCCACCTTAAAGTATAAAGCACTCAGAGGAAATATTCAAGTTGTGGAGTCCTAGCAGAGAATCTGGGATGTAGGGCGAGCAGATAGAGCATCCATGGGAGCAGTCAAGAGTCCCATGGTAACTCTGGAGGAGACCCAGGTCACAGAATCTGTCAACGTGATTTTCGTGCTTTCCGCTTATTTGCTGCTCATTGAACATTGGCGTAAAGAAAGAAACAGAATGGGCAAAAATATCAGCCTCTAGACATAATCCAAAAGACTTGCAGCTGCAATTGCACTGAAAGATGATTATTAATTTACTTGACATTACCTGACTATTACTCAAATCATTAAGGGTAAAAATAACATTTTAGCACTTTATATAATTTTTCTTCCGTTTCAGAATTATCGACTACTTTGAGCAGGACTATTGTATGAAACTTAATAAAACACAGTAAGGTTTGTGGTTCTGAATCATCAAGATGAAAGGCTCAAGGGGGACAGAAACCTTTGCGAAGCAAGTATGACGTGACATTCATCTGGAAAACTGATAACTTATATAACGCAAAACCATCTCAAAACTCTAACGTTCATAAAATCAATTTACCCAGACTTCACCTCTCAGTGTTTTAGTATTGGACTTTGCCCAGTAGATTGTACGTGGTTTATAACAGACAAAAAGGTATGCTCCGCCCAACATAGCATTTTCAAAACAAGAACAATAAGGTTTAGCCCTAAAAGTTATTAGCTCCACTCCCTATGTTTTTGGAACCTTGAGATAGAAGGTATGCAAGGCTCTGCACATTGTTCTGGAAGATCCGGCCAAGTTCGAAAGTTAAAAAAGATTCACAGTATTTTTAAATGCCACTGTCCCCGAACGGAGAGTGCGCGCGATATTTACGGGAGACACTAGAGTTTTAAAAACTGCACTCGAGGCACTTGAAAACTTTTCTTGTTTTTAAGACTGAAAAGGCGCACGGTTTAACATAAGCTTAGAAATATAAACAGCCGTCCCGAACACTCGCAGCGACTCTGCTGAGGCGGTGATGGAGACCGAAGAGGAGGCAGTGCCGCATGAGCCGAGGCGGACAGGTGGTGCTGCGCTGCCGCTTCTGGACTACACAGCTGCCTGTTGTCATGGAGGAGCAAAGATGGCGGTCCTGGCCTATAGCCTGGGCAAACGCGAAATAAATCAACATTTTACAATCAAGAATGCTAAATTGATATCGCTGGCGGCGGTTCTTTTGCTGCTCTTGTTCCACACGGCTTTGCGGCATTACGGAGGTAAGTGGAGCACCGCTATTTGAACTGACTGTTGATGCTCCCCACACTTGACACATGCTAACAGCAGCTAGCTCACCGTTTGGGTCCGGGTGCGCTTCGGCTGGCTGGTACAGTGCAGTGTTTGTTTCATGGGGGTGGATAAAAAGATTGGAAATGTCATAAAATGCATGCAATGTTGTTTAAACTAAACCAGGCAAGGCTCGCAGCGGAAGCGTGGATGTTTGTTAAACGTGCTAGCTAAAATATGAAGCTAGCATACTGTAGCTCTACTGACTTATGTCAAAACCTGCTCGTAAGATTGAAATACTCATGAAGCAAACGCCGGATAAATAGAACCGGTAAGCTAGTTACTCGTAGCTTTCGTGTTGTTCTTGTTAGCTGAGTGTTGGACAGTCTTGTAAAACGCATAGAAAACTTGAGAAATGACCCTTAAATATTGTCATTACAAATGTAGAATTCTAAAGGTGCATTTCTTTTGCTCAATAACAATAAGCGGAATAAGAATAGTAAACAATTCTTATTTAATTTTGTTAGTAAAGTGACTATTAAAAAAAAATCTGAAACAGCAAAGTGTAGTGTTTTTTTTAATTTTTTTAATCATTGTCTTTAGCTAAGCTTTTTTCTTCTTGTTTACAAAAATTAAAGATTTTTGAACCGGAACTCAGCCTCTAAAATTTAGTTGAATTACGCAATAGGTCGTGGGGAAATGTAAAACTATAAAGTGTAGTAAAAAAAAAAAGTTTAACAAAATATGAAACTTTTTAATATTTGTGTAGCACTACACAAATATTTGTGTCCTGCTACCAGTCTAAAGAGACTTATACGCTGAGCAGCTGCTTTGACTGTGTGGCGACAGTGTGCCAGTCACCAGCTTCCGTCCGTCTTTCATGTTTTGCCAGTTTCAGCAGACAGGTTCAGTTGCAGCTGCATTCATTTTGCACATAAATGAATAGCCAGAGGGAATTGCACTCAAGCCAAATTGCTCACGGCTTTGTTTTGTACAAAGCCACCCAACTTGAGCTGCGTATTGTATTGTCCTGTGCTGAATGAAATGCCACGGTACTGTTTGGACATCAGTGAAAAGTGAGTTATTTGTTGTTCACACTTACTCTTAGATTCTGTGTGTGTGTCTCTAGGTGGAGACTCATGTGAATGGCTGCTGTCCACAGGACGCTACTTGGGGGAGAATGTGTGGCAGCCGTATGGCTGTATGATGCACAAATACAAAAGCATGTGAGTCATACAAATAGCTGTTCCTCTGTGTGTTTGAAAGGAAGCTGTAGGTGTGTTTGTCTGCAAGAGTGGGTGGGCAATAGTTACATTTAGTGAATTAAATGGAAATGTTTGCATCGTTCCTACCTCAAAGGTTTGCACAATATGCAAAGATGAATGAAACGTAAAGTGTTCCAACATTGCATAATTGGAATCAACATGAAATATTTCAAGCAACTGCTGTGCTGAAACTGTTACCTCTTTTCTCTTAAAAATGTTTATTTTGTTGTAGATTTGCGAATATGATCTATTTGTTTTAAATCAGATTTTTATCATTGTGAAACAAAAACGAAAAACTTTCGGAAAAATTGACTACCGTAATTTCCGGACTATAAGCCGCGACTTTTGTCACACACTTTCAACCCTGCGGCTTACACAAAGATGCGGCTTATTTATGCATTTTTTTCTAATGGCCACCAGGTGCGCTCGAGCAGAAAAGGTAAGGGTGAGACAGGTGGAATATATGTGTAGAGGAAGACGCAAGTTTAATGTAACGTAACACGTCTCAGTGCTCAGGAGGAAGATG
>CAEGAG010274934.1:0-12782 GCA_903067065.1 Brachyrhaphis terrabensis
TCATGTTTATGACAGTCTTATTCACACACCGTCAAATAAAGTGTTACCCAATATAACCTTATTCAAATAAACTGAAGTTTGTGGATGTAACTTGGCAAAACGAGTTTATTATGTGCTAACAATTATTATTTCTTCAGCCCTTCTCACCTTTATCACCATCTCAAACGTGAAGACTCCAGTAAAGACGTAGTCCAGGTATTTCAGAGCCTGAAAACAGCAAAAACATTTCAGTCGACTCGTCAGAAGGTCTTCCTTGGAGGCGCGAGCGAATGGACCAGTAATGTTTATCCTGCCAGGTCTCAGGTTCTGTTTGCTTTGCACTCTTCTACTCAAACACACAAAACACGTACACACACCTTCACCTCGGTTTGCCTCTGTGGCCCTGACTGAAATGCTAATTAGCTGTGCTTGTCTGTCAAAAAGAAAAAGCTCAGGCCACTTGTCTGCCTGCATCTGATCCCAACGTGGGTTAGCATGTCACACGTGGGAATCAAGAGAAATAGTTGATTGAACTGGATGTGTGCCACACTCTGTCATTGTTTCAGCAGCACGGTCAGTCCAGGTCACACGGCTGCACCTACGATACTTTAATAAAGCGTCTTAGTTTTGCTTTTCCTTCACATGACAGTAGAGTCCGAATGAATCAGCTAGAGCGGGAGATATTTATGCATTCGCTCGCATGACCGCGCACATTTTCATACAAATACTCGTTGCCCCAGATGTTTATTTCTGAGTCTTGACTCACGATGTTGCGGTCGGCGTTGGCCTCCACCGGGTCCTCGGCGGCCAGCGTGATGCTGCTCATGGTGATGACAATCAGGATGCACATCTCAAAGTAGCGCAGGTTGACCACATAGTGACACAGGCGCCGAACCCTGCAACACCAACCACACAGAAAACTGAGAGGAGCTGCTGCTTGGCAGGTACAGACACATTTCAGTCCCATTTAAATGTTTCAGGCCTGGTCCAGAAGGGTCAAATAAATGAAAAAGCTACAGTGGAAGTTGTGCTGAGACAAAAGTCATGATAAACCTCCTAGCATATCTTCCATTTTAGCAAAATTTCTCTTGTAGCTTTTTGTTGTGATGTAGTTTGACTGTTGTGACTTTTCCTTTTGTGTTGCTTAATGCTTCTGTTTTGTATATATTTGTTATTGTGTTGTAGCTTTTTAATATTCTGTAGTAGCTTTTGCTGTTGTGTTTTTTTGTTCCTGTTTTGTAGCTATTTTATTGTTAAGTTGTAGGTTTCAGTAGCGTAGCTTTTGACTGTTGTGTTGTGACTTTTTGTTGCTTTGATTTCTTTTTTTTTTTGCCTAATCAAAGTTTTTTGAAGTAATTTTGACATTGATGGTGTCAGGTTTGTTTGGTGCAGATTAAAAACCATTAATTATTCACCGTGACGATTCAGCCAATAGAAATACTGAACAGAATCTGAGCTGCACAGGAGTCCCTCAGGGCTCCATTTTAGGACCTCTACTCTTCACTCCATACATAAATAATCTTTGGGACTAAAGTTTGTTTAATACTGAAACAAAATGTTACTGATATGTTTCTAGTTTCATAAAATCAAAACAAGAAGCTAACATAAATCTTAACTAGCAACATGTTCAGACAGTTGCATCTGAAATTAGATTTAATTTTTAGAAATGTTTTCTGATTCTCTCTTTCTGCCTCTTCATGCAGCTGTAGAGGTTGGATACTGTTTACCAATGTGCTCCTAGTTTTATTACTGGATGTGGAAATTATGCATTTCACTATTCAGAGTCTGCTGCTGTTAAATCGCCCTGCTAGTTTCCCACAGGACGGTTTTTAAAGCACAGATTTCTGCTCTCTCTGCTCCCCTTTTATCTGTGTGTGAATTTGTAAAGACCACAAACAGTGAGGTCTGCAAACGGCAGATATTTCACAAACGCCTGTTCTCAGAGTCAGAGCATAATAAGGAATAATGGTGTTGAAATAAGCAGCATCTGCTTCCAGGAAAACATAAAAAAAAAGGACAAAACTTGTCAGCACTGGTACAGCTGCTCTTTGTATTTCCCCAAGATTTTTCTCTTCAGTTGTTAATGTTGTATATTAACTGTAGCTGTTTGTTTACATGTTGTATTTGTTGTATGTTTTGTTGATTTTGTGACATCTTTAATATATAAAAAATTTTTAATCTGTCCTTATGTCATTTTTGTTCTTGTAAATGTACATAAATGTATACTCTATGTTTTTCGTACTGTTTAATTCTGTCTGTTTTTATCATGTTTAATCATTACTACCTAAATGTTTGTTTTATTTTGCACCAACATAAAATAAAAGTCAGTAAGAAGTAAATCTGATACATGAAGGATACAGAAACCAAGATCTGTCATCAAAAATGTTTATTTTTCCAAAACCATATGCAGATTTAAAAAAATATATATATCCAAAACTATTTTTATCTTATCTCAACTCTAATAATATGCACAGGCATCTTTTATGCAAAACAAAAGAAAGGATAAGTTTTTATATCTGTACTGAAACTTTTTAATTGGTTATTTGTTACTTTAGTCACATTAGAAATGCACTGAAAGTGTTTCTGCATGTTAAGTGTTTTAACCTACGGGTTTGTTTGTCCGAAGACGAACATGGAGCTGTAGGGAAGAATCAGCCGCGGCCCGTTAGCAGCTTCCTCCTCTTCCAGATCTTTCTTCTCCTCACTGAGCTGGAAGTTGCCACAATCGATGCTGTTCACTGGTGCAAAGCAACAGAAAATATAAATATCCCCCATTTACAGAAACATGAAGACAAAACAACAATAAAGAAATGCAAGCTGTTGGTTATTGTAGGATTTGTTTCATTTGTTCCTCATTAGAGGCTTTAAATACATGATTCACACAGATCTGGAGGCTAAAAACCAAAAAACAATTAAAACTTTGTTATTAATTTGAGAAGTCATTCACTGCTGTGTGTCTGGATTAACATAAGTTCACAAACTCCAAGTTCTTGCAGCTAACGGCTACTGAATCAAGCTATCAGATGCTCAGAGCCACAACATAGAGTCAAGCTTACAGCTAGAAGATAACCGCTACATATGATTAAAGCTTCTCAAAGCTAAGCTGACAGTTTTTAAGATTAAAGCTACTGGCTACCCTGGATCAAGCTAACAGATACACAGATTCTAGCTAAAGGTTAGATGTTAAACCAATTGTTACTGAAAGGCAAGCTAACAGTAAATCAAACATCTACTTAGAGTCAGACTAACAATTACTAAATGTAGTAGCCAACCCAATACCAGAGTCAAGCTAATAGCTACCAAGCTAACTGTGTGGTAAAAGTACAATATCAGCTCTTAGGAATAAAGCTAACATTAGTCAACATTAACAAGTATTTGAGAAGTTCTTAGTTTGACTGTAACTAGCTAAGTGTTTTGCTAACAGCTACTGAAAATTTAGTTAGCACCTATGCTAAGTCAAGGGAACAGCTATTTTAAATCAGCTTACAGCTAATCAATCATTTAAGAGATAATGTATCTAAAACTTCCCTTGAGCACAATTGTTCTTCTTTTATGTTTAGAAAAAAACTTAATGGAAAAAGACACAGGATCATTTTTTTACTGAATGTATTTTGTTTTTTGAGAAATGCTGCCCTCACTGGGAATGATGGTTGTTTCTCCGGGCGGCGCGGTGATGGTGACGGGGATGTGGACGGCGTTGCTGTTCAGGGCGGCCTGGCTGGCTCTGGTCGAGTTCTTCTGGTTGTCGGCATCTTCCTGTTTTTCACTGGGCGTCAGGCTGCTTCGCTTCAGCTGCAATGGACTCCCAGCGAGGCTGTCGTCCTCCGTATCGGCCTGTTGGTCCCTGGGAAAAGCAGTGAAATTTATCTAAATGTAAATGAGTTTAATAACAGAAACTTCAAACCTAAACTCTTCTTCTTTGGTGCAATTTCATAATTAAATCAGAACATTTGAGTAAATAATTAGTTACATTTACTCAGTTTCTTTTACTTGGAGTAATTTTATCAAGTATTTTTACTCTTACTTGAGTAAAATTTCTGGATTTTCTACCCACTGAATGAAAATCAAACATGTTTTAACTAAAAACTCTCCAGACACAAACACACCTGCAGTTTTCCATTAACGTTTCATAAGTTTTTTATTGAAGAAAAGTGATTTGGAAACCTTTTCTTTTCCTTGATTTTGTTATTTTTTGTTATTTATATGAATTATTGTCATTTTGGACCTTAAAATACCAAAATGTCCACATAACTTTACATTTTGGTCCATCCGATGATGTAATTTTTAAACATTAATGTAATTAGTTACTACCAAAGTGATAAATTGATCAGTTACTCAGTAGGATTAGCTTTTTACTCTTGGTTCAGTAATTTCTTGGACTTTTTCTTTCTTCTCTGACTCGATAAACATCTGGATTCTCTGCCCACCTCTGGATGAGTGAGCAGCGCAGTTTCTTCTCCCCGTTGCCGTTGTCTCCTCTCCCTTTCCCGTCGTCTTGCGCTCCGTTGGTCAGTCGCCCATTTCCGTCCTTCGGCGTGCGGCGGGAGCGGTGATGCCGATGGCCTCTCTCCTCCTCCGGTGACCCGGTTTGGGGGCGGGGCCTCTCTCTGTCCTGGGCAGCGTCGGCGTTGTTCTCCCTGCCGTGGCGCCGGACCCCCTGGCCGTCGCCTCCGTCCCCGTTCCGGTCACGGTGGTGGTGGCGCTTCCTGGAGTGGAAGCTGTCCCTGACGCCGGGCGCCGCCGCCTCCTCCTCCGGCGCGCCGGCTCGGGGCTGGTCGCCGTTCTTGTCTTCCAGGACGAGCGGCCGGTCGGTGTGCGTCTTCATGTCGGGGTGCAGGTGGAGGGCGCTGGTGGCGGCGAGGCGCTCGTCCGGGTCCAGCTCGTTGAACAGCGCCTCGGTGCTTGTCTTCAGGTTGTGCTTCCTCAGCTGGTTGGTCCGCTGCTCCCACACCGACATGGCCTTTGCAGAACGCTGCTGCTCCTTGCTGCAAGCATCCAACCAAAACACGGTAAGTAAATCTCAGGTTCTGATGAGTTCTGATGGGCCGGAGCCATGACATCTGAGGCTGACACATTCCCAGAGAAGTGTCTGGATGAGCAGAAACAGAAGATTTAGGTCGATGGATGGCGAGTTAAACGATCACATGAAGAGGAAAATGAAGAAACGTTTCCACTGATTGGATGTAGCTAAGAGAGCGCTAGCGCTAAGGCTAGCGTTAAGGCTAACGCTAAGACTAACGCTAAGGCTACGTTCACACAGCAGGAAAACCTGAATCTGGCTTTTTCACACCAGTCTGAACCGAGGTTAATATACTTAACTAAAACTAATGAAATAAAGTTAAATAAGGCTAAAAATTAACTAAAAAAAGTAGTTATTGTTAATTAAAACTAACTAAATTAACTTATAGATAACTAACACTATCAAAATAAAGGTTATTATCTTTAACTAAAATGAACAAATTAAGTATTATTATTGTTAGTTATAGTTATTATAGTCTGTGCTTTACGCTTTGTTTGCCTACCAAGATGGCGGATCACTTTCAGTTCCAAGTTGTGGGAGCTACGTATCATCAATATGAACACAAAAAAATAAAATAAAATGGGAATTTAACACCAAGACCTGCTGTGTGAACGTAGCCTAATGGTCTGATATATGGATCCTTGTAAGTTCCAGCTGAACAACGGAAAAACAGTAAATCTGTCACCTCACTTTATAAATCTGACTTCCAGTTTAGTAAAATGTTCTCAGGTCGGATTTTACTGATGTTCTTAATGTAAATGGTAAAAATCTAAGTCCATCCCATAATACTGTAGCTTGTATAAGCAGCAGCTCTCTGTAGCTGATGAACTCAATGATCCTGTGTTTGGTATCATTGACCCATTGATGACCCAGTTTGAGAAAAACTTCTGCTGTTGGACAGTCTCTCTAAAATCTGAGTCTGGAATATTTTACAGCTCTCAGTCCCATAAAAGACTTCATGGTACCCAGGACATGTGGCCACAAACCAGCCCAACTCATTACTCCTCCTACTCCGTGCTTGGTGGTTATTTTGAGGTGTTTGAGCTGGAAAACACAACTACTTATGTACAGCATATCTAAAATATGAGAGAAAATGTAGTTTGGAAACTCAAATACCGAGCAGCAATGCTGTTTGTCACGCTACTGGCAAAGCAGCCAATCCAGAAGCGCCAATTATTTTCCTTGGTGCTGATTGGTTGAACCCCCAAGAGTGGAGATAAGAGAGACTGTAGATGTTAGCATCTGTGCTAGCGCTAAGACGGCTATTAAGGTATAGTTGGTGTTTGATCTACAATAATATTCAGTTATAAAGGGTCTCATGTATTCCTGGTAGAGATGAACAATAAATCAATGACAATATCACAAAAGACAACTTGATCAATATCCATTTATAATACATCTGATACATGGAATATTCACTGAACTCTGATCCAGAACCGCACAGCATTCTGGGAGATGTAGGCAGAGGAAAGGCTTTAGCCTCCCAATATCTCACAGCTAGCTAAGCTAGCTTGGTTGAATCAACTGCCTCACTCACTCTTTGGTTGCCTAGCAACAACCTGCTGGGTAAGAGGCCAGTTCAAGTTCCCCCCACCAACTCTGGTTACCTAGCAACAACTTGTCAAGTAACTGACGCAGCAGCAGTTTCAGGTTGTGCCTCCTTTTTTAACTGCTTAAAAATAAAAAACAATGTGGAGAGAAAACCGGATAAAACCGGAAAGGTCATGACCTTTTTTTTATCGCTGTTGGGTCAGTTCTGTCGTGGTTTGGACCATATTTGTGAAGGATTTTCCTGTTTGTTGTGGTGTACCCCAGGGATCCATGTTGGTTCCCATTTTGTTTTGGAGGGAACCTCTAGGATCCATTTTCAGTAAGTCGTGTAACAGGGATTACCAGGTAGCCTGATAAAACTCCTGCTTATGGAGGTGATTGTATCTGCTGAGGATAAATTAATGACATGCATTCGATTAGCAGAACATGTTTGCTGCTTTCACCCCTACATGTAATGGAAGAAACAAGGTTGTGCTTCATTTTTAACAACATTCATTGAAGAGTTATTTCATGTAAGAGTTCTGTTACATGATATTTGATGAAAAAATAATAAACAATTTGCATACATGCATTTTTTCCCCCCAAGAAAACAAGAAGGAAGAAAATTAAAATGATTCAAACATTGAGCTATCTTAGCAGTCCAGACTGTCTGTAAGGCATGACTGTACATGTCCATTCATGGAACCGTTTTCTAAATGGTCACCTGTATTTCAAGATATGTCGAGTGGGGGAGCAGTAGACTGTATAACTCCTAAAAGACACACAGACAGAGAAAACACAGGAACCAGACAGACAGGTCAAACACAGACAGACAGGGAGCTTTGGTACGGCTGCACTGGACAATGACAGATATCAACACCGACAGGACTGGAGTGGTCATTTGTTAGAAATAAGATATAAAACAAGAGGAGAACGTGTATAAATATTTTTCTTATAAACAAATTTAAGACTTTTTTTTACAGATTTATTTAAATAATTAGAATAAGGCTGAATGATAAATCAATATATAATATGTCTAATATTCAATCTATTGAATATAGCATTTTGGGAGATGTATGCAGAGGAAAGACTCTTTGGTTGCCTAGCAACAACCTGCTGGGTGTGAAGCAATTTCAAATTCCTCCCAACTTTGGTTGCCTAGCAACGGCCTTCTGAGTAACTGGCGCAGCAACAGTTTCAAGTTTCCCCTCTGCGCCTCATAACAGCTTAAAAATAAAAAAAATAGCGTCATGAAAAGAAAACTGGATAAAACAGGAAAGGTCACGACAACAGTTTGGTAGAATTTCAAATATTTTAAACAAAAAAACTAGTAGATAATTATTAATATCGACTGTTATGAAACACTTATAATGATATGTTTGTCAGTCATATTGTACAGAAAAAATTTAGAAGATTAACAAATAGCTTCATTCAGGAATTCAACAGTAATTTATTTATTTTACAGAGAGAATTATTTCAAATTAATATGATAATTGTGCCTTATAGTTAATGAAAACCCCAAAATTAAGTTTCTGGGTTTTTTAGGTACTTTTGCAGTGATTGTGACCGTCATAACAAACCATTTCTTTAATAAAAATCCTTTCTAATTTTCTCAGAAACTGGATTTTAGGTTTTTATAAGCTATGTTAAATACAATGTTAACATTTTGAAATGAAGTACTTGAGCAAATAATGGTTTTCCAATGCTCCACTGTGACCAACAAAGAGCAGATTACCGATGTTTGAGCGGCTTGAGCGATGTTTGGTTACTTTATCCCACCGTCATGTCCGGGGGTCTGCCACGGCAAACACACTGGAAATGTCAAACTACTTTTGCTGACAGCAACACTGGGAAATTAAGCTTTTATAAACAAATTACTGGGATCAGAGCGCACAGAACAGAGGAATTACTGGAGACACCAACAACGATGAGCTGGAGAAACACTAGTTACTGTCACTTTACACTCCAACTCTACCGCTTTGTATAATGAACTAAACACAACAGTTTGTTCCTTCTAGCAAGATTAAAAGTTAGCTTCAGTCTAAAACAGGAGAAAACAAGTAGGAGAGTGGGAAAGATTCATTTTAAGAACAGGATAAAGAGTCAATGGTATAATGGGAGGAATTAAGCGATGGAGAGAGAATAAAGGACAAAAGGAAGGAAAGAAAGGAAGGAGCAGAAAATTGAGAAAGCGATAACTCACGGTGACTGAATGCTGGTGACGGACGACCTGCGAGAGAGTGCATCTCGATTTTGCTTTACAAAACTGTACATGCAGAACAAAAACAAAAGGAAAAGAATGAGCCGAGAAATGTGGACGGGACAGGTGGACGGTGTGTTTACCTGTCGGTCCGTCCGCCTGTCCCTACACTCCGTGATTCACACTGTTTCTATGAAGCTGCTCTGAAAACACAACAGCAACCCGAGCCAGACCCGGAACGAGTCGACAAAAAACAAAAACCATCCAGGAGTTTCATTCCAGAGCGGGAAGATTTGAAAACATTTTTATTCTCATCATTAAAGAGCAAACAGCTTTGAATCTTTTTGCTTTGCTACTAAAACTAAACGTTCATCTGGAGCTTCTGGTATGACAACAATTAGAGTCATTGTAGATAGAACAAAAAATTTAAAGATATCTGGAATTTATTTTGTGAGTAATTCAGAAGTTTTCTAACAGAAAAAAAAGATTGAAAACACAAAAATCTTTAACTTTTTTAAATAGGATTAGCATCAACTGATACATGACATTATTGTTAGCATTCTAGTACAGCTAGCTGCAGAAAGAAGCTAGGATAAACACTGTAGCAACGCTAACTGCTACATGATGTTATTGATTGAGTACAAGAGTAGGATTAGCCATGTAGCACAGATAAATGTTACAGGAAGTTATTATTAGCATGGACCGTTAGCTTGCAGCAGGATTAGCATCCCTGATGCCGAATTCAGAATATTTGCACCAAATTATGGTATCAACATTTCCAAAAAGTCCTGAATTAATACTTTGCTGCACTGTGAGCTGGAAAAGGATTTGGGAATGAAACCCTGAGTTTTTCTCAACAGGAAACAAAAACAAAACCACAAGCCTTTTAGCATAACAGTCAATAACCAAAGGAAATCTTTCTGACATGCAGAAACCAAACATCACACAACAACAGCAAAAACAACAACAAAGGAGAATAACTGGGAAGCAAAACACCTGGAGATATTCAGCACTGATCAGTGGGGATAATGGCAATTAAGGAGCAAAGATAATCAATTAGTCACATGAGTATACAGCTGAGAAACTTAGAACAATAATATAAAAACTGGGCAAAGATTATAACTGAAAATTAGCAAATCCAATATTATGGAGCTCATCCTGACCTTTAACCTTTCTGCTTGTTTTTATGTGAACACATTAGATGACATGAGGCATGTTTGCTCCTTTTTTTACAGTAGCTTCACTATTAAATTTTCTAATTCTCCGAGTAGGCAGTTAGTCTTTACAGTCTCTGTCTGAGGGCCGTTTGGAGCCTTAATCAAGAATATCCTGAAACTGGTTTGCCAGTCCAGGTAGTTACTGCAACGCATCAGGATCACTGTAGATGGAAGAAAATTAGGAGAAAATTTCTGCCTAAAAAAACACAAACTTTCTAATTAAGTTCAGAAATTTCCTAGAAAAACAAGAACATTTCAGAGTCATAAAAATGTAACATTTGAACTCAGAAATGTTGAGACTGAGCACAAAGATTTTCGAGAAAAAAAACGTAGAAATTTCAGTTTGAAAAGTTAAAAATTTACTAGAAAAAAAAATTGAAAATTTGAGATTAATCTAAAAAAATTTAATAAAAAAAAGATGAAAATTTCTGAGTTTCAAAAGTTGAAGAACTGCCAGAAAAAAAAGAGATTGAGATTACTGTAGTGTCAGATTTGTTTGGAAAGAAAACATTAAAAAATAGGGAAAACTTTGAAATGTAAAAAAAAAAAATTAACTTTTGAAACTATTCTTTTGGAAATTTTGAAGTTTTTCCTAAAATATTTCTGAGTTATTTCAAACTCGGATATTTTTTTTTTCTTGTAGAAACGTTCTGAAATTAATCTAAAAACTTATGAAAGTTTTTGGCAGAAATGTACTCCCGTTTTTTAATACGCCGTTGTTCAATTAAACACATCAACAAAATCCACTGATGAAACTTTGTGGAAACTTCTTTGTTTCTTCAGAAGCGACTTAAATCTGAACAGTTTTTATTTTATCATTTTCATGGAAATACTAAAAGTTTGGTGTGATTCTGTTTCACAAAACTCATCATTACATTAATATAGTAAAGTATATTACATTAATATACCGTAATAACATTTGCAATATTCTAATATTTTTGTGCAGATTTGACATCTTAAAAATAAACAGTGGAATATCTGTAGAACACGGAGCAACAAATAGGAGTGAAATTCATTGTTCTTTTAGTAAAATGTTAATTAAGCACAGCAGCAAAACAAACAATTAGGTGAAAGCTGTTAGTAGAAACTCAGTGCTTCCTTAATTGCAGATAAAGTTGGAGAAGACAACAGCCAGAGCACGGTCATAATAAGATGAGGAGAAACGCAAACAAACAAAAACAGGTTTCTGAGACGGAGAGGGGAGAACATCCAGAGAGAGAAATATAGAAAAACAAACATATTTCCCTCCATTTTGGGAGCAAACAGAGCGAGAAGGAGACAGAAACTTACGCAGCGATGGAAATGTTGGCGGCTGACATGGGGCTGACTTCTTTTACTTCCAGAGCTTTCTGCAGAGCGAGCTTCTTATTGGCTGCTTCCTCCTGCTCCTCTTCATCCTGCCAACCCAAAGCCCAGATTTTATGTCTCACAGCTGAATATCATGAGGATACAGGAAAATATAAACTGCTTTCTGTTGGTCTTGGTGATTTGTGACGAGCCCACCTTCGTCAGCTCCTGGGCGTTGGCCAGGTTATCAACAGCGATGGCCAAGAAAACGTTCAGCAGAGTGTCTGAAGCACAACTTTCAGGAAAAAATACACATAGTGGCAAAATATTTGTAAAAATATACACCTTTTATTCTCTTTATTTCCACTAAATCTAATATTAGACAACTTTAATCTGCATTTGTTAGATTTGAGAGACAATAGGAGTTACAACTGAGTGACAAATTCAGAAAGTTGGTGTGTAATCAGTGATTATTTGATGCAAATGCAACAAAAATGTCCTGATGACTCAAACACGAAGCTTCTGCCAGTAATGTTGCATCTGGAGTGTGACATGTTTTCACAATATGAGAAATAAACCAATCTGTGAGGTTTCTACACCTCAACCGTCAGTTTCAGCCTTGCAGACACAATCAGGACTCCAGCATGCATTGTGAGAAAATGCAGATAAGGATGGAAAAGGATAAATTATGCACACAAAATCTAAAATCTAATGTTTATGATTAATGCTTGAGTGTTAGCACAGCTAATGTTTCAGTTAGCATTGCTAGCTCTTTTTGCCTCATATTTAAGTTCTGTTGTTGCACAGAAGAGGATACAGTTTCCAAAGAGCGTGAGGACGATGAAGTAGATGGAGGAGAACATCCCCCGCCGAACGCCGCCCTGAGACTCGATGCCGTGGTACATGACGGCGTTCCAGTCCTCGCCGGTCAGAATCTGAGGAAAACGCAGGCTGCTTCGTAAAACAGACTGTGGATTAAATCACTTCACAGAGCAAAAGAGGATGAGCACAGACTAATTGAAGGATTATCACAGAGCTCATCTGGGGACAAAAGAGATTATTTTAAGCTAATTTGAATTCAGATAAAGAGCTTCGTTTGGCCATTTCTCCATTTCTCTGTGGTTATTTTACCTGGAACACAGTGAGGATGGCTGCTGGGAAGGTATCAAAGTTTGTTGTTGGTGTCTCATCTTCAAAGTTAAACCTGGAAAATCAGAAACGTTTCATTAAAAAGAAAATCACAAAGCTAAAAAAAAAACAAACCTTAAAAATATAATTTTTCTGTGGGATTTAAAACCAGTAATATGAAAATCAGTTGGCAGAATAAATCTTAAGGAGTCGTATGAGTAACAAGGTGAAACACTGAAAAATAAAACTAATTTCTTCTCTTTATGTCACATTAAATAAACCCAAACATTGCTGTTCATTTTTTACAGTGTAACTTTGCAGTTTCCTGAAATTACTTCCAAAACCTTTTAAACATTATTCCACATATAGTTAGTTTTTCAAGTGCAGCAGAGGACTAAACTTATTTAAAATAAAATAAAGT
>CAEGAG010274942.1:0-10075 GCA_903067065.1 Brachyrhaphis terrabensis
CTAATCATTTCAGAAAAAGAAAATATTGAAATTGAATCCCCTCAATCCAGTCAAAATTAAAATTACACATACAGTTTGTCTGTCCAGTTTGAACATTAATACCAACTCAGAGGGTGTTGGCCAAGGAAGGAGCCCCTCAGGCCCCACAGAAAGTGTCCTTGTAGGCAAACCAAATTTCTTTCTGAGACATTTTTAACTGGCAGGCAAATAAAAAATTTAACAATTTGGCCACAATAACGTGAAACATGTTGAGAGTACACAAAGTAGGTTTCAAACCTGAGAAAAGTGCACCAATGGTTGTGGTATGGTGGTGGTAGCATCATGCTGTGGGGATGTTTTAATTTGCACGGCACAGTGAACCCAAACACAGATTGGCACTGGTTTTGGTTTGGATAAATCTGGCTAACATTTGGCTTCTGGAACAGGAAGGACTTACAGCTTATTGAAAATGTATTAAATATACTGGAAAATGGAAGGAAACTGACTATTTTAAAAGAAACTCTACTAAGAAGAGTGATCTAATGTTGAGTCAGAATCATGCCAGAATGTTGTTAGTGGTTACAAAAAGTGTGTAGCTGATCTGTAACTTGCTAAAGGACATTTGACCAAATGTTAGTGGGGGTGTATAATTATGTGCATAATTATGGCCTTATGTGGATTGTACAATCTCTTAATAAAAATCAAATATGTGCACCAAGACACTGTTTTTAAATGTCATTAGAGTGATGCGCTGTATTATCAATGGGTTATTTTTTAAGTACTTAATAAAAATGGATCCCCTAAGTGAACTGGACAGTGCTGCTTTGTATCTTTTACCAATCTTATATGTGCAGTTGTCAGAGTTGGGTACTGCTAGCTATCAATCAATCAATCAGGTTTATTTGTATTGCACATTTCAGCAAAAACATAAAATTACAAAGTCATAACCAAAACACCATACAGTCAATAATTAAAAAAACATTACATTTTGATGAGCGCCATCACCAAAATCATGAACAACAAATATGTTGGTCAATGTTTCTTTTATTATGGTTCAAAAGCAATTCAGGTGAGTTTTTAGTCTTGATTTAAAGGGACTCAGTGTTTCAGATGTTCTGCAGTTTTCTGGTAACTTGTTCCAGGAAAAACTAAAATGATAGTTTTTTCTGAACAAATCATATCTATTACTTCTGCTAACGCTAAAACGCTACACAAACCCGGCATTTAGCAAAAGCTAATGCTTCAATTCAAATCCACCTTTGAAAGCCTATAGCACCAATTTAATGTTCTATAATGCCTTTACATATTGTGTTTATTTTTACTGCTTCGCTACCGTTTGTTGCTTGAAAAAAAGTTACTGAAGAGGAAAAATGGAGAGAGGAGAGAAAACTGAACTGTTACAAACAAGAAATAAGAGCATGAATATAAATGTCTAATACTAGAAAAACTGTTAAAGGTCGATAAACAAAACGTTTACAAAATTTAGCACTTTAGAATGGATTTGTAAAAATTAATTAAGGATAAGCTAAGTGTGTGAAAGTGCTAAACAAAACAAAAATAATTCAGCTTTTAGCAGATGAGCAGAAGTGTGGCCACCACTGGTGGATGTCAATAAGTAATTTAACACTTTAGGATGTATTTGTAAAAATTAATTTAGGGGAAACTTAGTGTGCTTAATAATTTCAAAGTTAGCAAAAGTGCTAAATAAAACAATTTGTTGCTATTAGTGGGTTAATGGAAGTGTGGCCATCACTGGCAGGAATATGATTGAAAGAAAAAAATTATAATTTGCCATCTATGCAGATGATCTGCACTCCTACCTGGAACTATATTTCTGCTAATATGTCAAGTTTTCAGGAAAGTATGACCTGAGGTGAAGACTCCCCGCAGCTCTAAATAGCTCATCTGAACATTTGTACTTGCTCTCACAATTTTAAGGCCCATGACATTAAAATAAGGAACAAAAATGGGAAAATGACTGGCCTCAGCTACATTGTGTATTTATAAAAGCTGTCAGCCACATCAAATTAACCTGTGTGAGTGCCTGCAGCAGCTCTGTACAGTGAGTAAATAACTGTTGTTGAATGAGCGGGTCGACGCTGTGTGAAACCACCTGCGAGGAGCAGAGAGCAGTGGGCAGAGATGGAGATTATGTCACTTCGGCAACCACCGGAGAGGAGGATCCTGGACCAGAATGTGATGGGAGTGCGTCATGTTCTCAAATCAAGCTCTCACACACGCACAGAAACACACACACACACTGACTCATGTGTGTACATGAACACAGAAATGTCAGAGCTATAGAGAGCTCTGCGATCACCACAGCAACTAAGCACTGGAGCCACTTTATCTCACTGTTTTTTTTTTTTTTACAACATGTCATTTTAATGACATCAGGTCACAACAGCATGTGATAAGATAAGTAAAGTACTCACCTGAGGCTGCAGCAGCAGGTGCTCCACCTCGTACAGTAGGGCAGAGAAAAGCCTGGAAACTGGATGCACACAGCTCACTCACAGTCCCCATCACAACACAGCATTCATTTAGAGATCGACTACAAAATAATTAAGGTTAACAGTAACCTCCCTGCATCTCCCTCTCTCTCTCTTGAAGGATCTCAGTCAAAAGCTGTCTGAGAATAAAGCGTTTGTGTTTTTCCCTCCCGACCATCACCAGAGTCTGACAAACTCTCCCACACTCCCACTCCACTCTCTCTCTCTCCTCCCTCCACGCTTGTTGCTCACACACTTGACCTCACTCCTGAGCTGCTCTCTTCCACACCAAAAATACGCCACCGTCTTTCTCAAGTGTTTCTCTAACTTAAAGGAGTCCAGCTAGCCCTAATGGGCGTCCAAATCCTCCTCCCCTTCTTGTGTTACTTTGAACAGTTGTTCAAAAGTATTCTTGGTGGCGATGACAAATGCAAACACACACATGCACCTCGCAGCGTCCTGTTTCACACCTACACACAATGCATCAGAGCCCAGTTAAGTTTAGTCAGAGCTGAGCAAACGCGCAATAATAAGAGCACGGAATACAGAGCCTTAAAAGAGCATTCATATGCAGAGAATTGTGAATTGGAGGGAAAATGATACTTGATTTTCAAGAGATTTTATCAAGAAAAATTCAAAACTTAGTACAAACTGTTAAGCATGGTGGTGGTAGCATCATGTACTGGGACTGCTTTCCTGCAAGTGTTTTTTTAAATCGTTTTTGAAAGTCATTGAAGATTTTTGTTGATCAGGACCTCTTCAAATATGCTTTTTTGGTCAACAAAGTAGATTTAGTTGGGGTTTTTTTAAAGCTATTTGTTGGTTCATTTATTGGCAGTTCAGGTCTAAAAATGATGATCTGAGCAGGAAATTATTCAAGAATCTAAATAAAAATGGATGCATTAGAGAAAAAAGTTCCACGCCAACTTTTATATTTATGGACCGGAGGTGGGCTACCTTTTGTTTAAAGAGTGCTTAAAAAAAGAAATATTTTTTTAATATATTTTCCAAATGACTAAACATTTGCTGTAGTTACCAAATTGGAAAGAAATGCAGAAGAAAAACTAAACACACCTGATGTCTCAGTAGCTTGTAGAACCAGCATCAGCAGCAGGAACTGAAGTCGTTTCCTGTTTGACTTTTTGGTGTCTGACTCTTTATATTTTTACTTACCGTAAATTCATTTTTCATTTGAAAACTTTTGTTTCCGCACGCCTCTGTTCAGGTCCAAACTTTGTACTTTACTTGGGTTGAGGTGTGAATTTTAACTGAATCACTGGGGATTTTGTCTGTTTCAGCTTTTCTGTTTTAGATCTGCTGCTTTATTTTGGATTATTTTTTCCACTGAGGACACATTTCTAGTCAAATTGTAGATGTTGAACAGACTTGCTCTCATGTATCTCTAGACTAGTTTGGAATTTAAGCTGCTCAGATCCTGTGACTAACAAAGAAGCCCAAATTATTATCCCTCCACCACCATGTTTGACAGTAAATATGACCTGTTTGATTTTCTCTAAACATGGTTCTGCACAATATGATCAATTTTCTTCTCCCTTATCTGTCAAATTAATGTTGATGAATAAAATCTAGTGATTCATTCAGATGCTAATTTAAAAATCTAATTCAAGTGTCTGCAACTTGTGTCTCTTTAGATTTAATAACTCTCATTTTGCCCATTTTATATATATATATATGGAGAGCCACTTCAGCAAATGAAAAACTTATCTTTATTTTTCAGCTCCACAATAACAGTTTGTGAAATTGATTTATTTCACCCAGATTATATCATAGAGTTTGTTTTAGCTGTCAGGCTCCATCTTGTCCAAATGTCCTTCTTTCCTTTTTCATTAAAATCAAAATAGTTTAAAAACATGTTAAAAATGTCAGCAGTTGTCACAGCAGGTCCTGCATGCGTTGGAAGCTTCTTCTGCATCTAAATATAAACTGCATCTGCTGTAAAGCGTTGGTGCTGCTGTCTAGACGAAGGGTGTTCAAAGTTGAGATCTGGGGGCCATTCGTGGCCCGTGGAATGATTTTTGGCGGCCCCCACAACCACAGTTCAAGAAAAAATTAGGGCAAAGCAACAAAGCTTTCAAAAATATTTCCTTCTATTTTCTTGGTGAGTACCACAGCTGCTCATTAATCTATGCTTTATATTACACTTTATTGCAACCAAATCTGCTTTTAAATGCTGTTTAAAACCCCAGTTCAATACAGGAAATGTTTTCAAATGAAAACTGGCCTAGATCTTGTTTTTGTTGCTGAGAAAAGACAAAATATTTTTATACTTTTCTTCCATCGAGTCCAAAATTATAACAAACCTTTCATTTAAAAAAAATAAAGCCAGTTGAAGTTTGGCATCTACAACCCCATTTCTACAAAGAAAAAAAAAGATTACTTGCTTAATCTGATTAAACAAGTAAAACATTTACTTTATGTTAAAGTAGGAAAAAAGTCACTGTTTTTGCAATGATATATTTTTGAGATGACAATTTTGACAATAATTTTTGATGCTCACTTTGAAGGAGTTTGTTCACCAGAACATGATTTTTCTAATTTTTTGCTCTCTGATTAAATCTATTTAAGCCTCCTCTCTCTCTCTCCAGACCTGACCTCTTCCTCTGTTGAACTTTCTGGGCCACTTATCCTCCCTGCCGTGTTCATCCCTCAGCAGATAACACTCTGAACAACCAGGAACATCTCTTTGCTTTGTGTGTCTAGATCTGGAAAGAACAAGAGCGCCACTGAAAAGAAAGAGAAAGAGTAGGTGTTGTGATGTAGGCAGCCTCTGAGAACGTTTTACAAGATTAGCATATGGACGGAAAAATTGCCAGTCAGGGTCTCTTTTTTTTTTTTTCGTCTGTACTGGAATAAATCCATGTTTTGTATGCATGATAAATACCATCGGGTTAGAGTTGACGCGCCTGTTGCTGAGGATTTAAATTGTGTTTTATGGAAGTGAACAGCTGAAAATCAGCAGCATTTTATCAGTGGGTGGTAAATGGGCCTCTTTTTCTGCAAAGCTTTCCCACTCAGACAGTAAACGCTACATTCACAAACATATTTGCTCCAGCATGCAGGTAGGTTACAGCTTTGAGGGGAGAGGTGTGAGCAAATTCTGAATAAATGCTTTTTATTTAATATACTAGTTTAAAATGCATCCTGTGAACCACGTCCTGGCTCCGTATGAGTCACTGCTGGAGGAACTCTGATTGTGATGGTTGTTAAACGCTAATATTGAAGCAACATGAATAATAAAATCAACCCAACAACCTATGTCTATATGTTGTCTTTATCCTTGCAGAGTTGCATCACAGAGCAGCACACACACCTAACAAGAGAAAAGCCTCGGAGGGTTGACACAAGAAAATGTTGCATCATGTAACATTAAGCTCCTCGAGGTTTTCTGAAGTATGATTTTAAAATAACATTCCCAAATGTAATTTAGTTTTTTTCAGCAATTACAAACTATTTCAAAAATAGTGATATCAAAATTAAGCTACCACAGAAAATGAGATTTGAGCATGAAATAATTTGGATTTTTTTTTTTTGTCCCTCCCTAATTTTGTATTTTTTTATTTTGCAGAATACACTGTATAAATATTTTAGAAATATCATAAGTACGGCTAAATTTTTTTTGGAAATAATAGAACCAGCTGTGGACATTAAATCTACAAAGATTGATGCAGCTGAGGTAAATTAAAGTACATTTATAGACGTTTTAGTTTAATAAACATATATATCCAAGTGTTTTGTCTTTGGCACAAGTAGGCAAAGACAAGCTGTTTTGTTTAATTTACTAAACCAAATGAACCTATTTTTACATGTCTAGGTTTTTCTTTAACATCCACCAAAAAACAATTAATCTAATTATAATAAAACAATGACTGAATTTTTTTTTTATGTTAGTTTGTTCTTTAGGGATTTTTTATTTTTTTTGCAAAATTTGAAAAATCTAGAAAATTACAACAAATTTAGGCACATTTTGCAGATTTATTTTTAAAGATTACCAAAATGTATACACAATCTTTTTTTTTTTGGCACTATCAGAGCTCCATACAACGTCTGTCTCACAGTCCTTGTGCTTAAACTCAAATACAACATTTTGCTCCAAAAACAAACCATCTATCCCACAAAATAAATAACACAAGCTGAACCAGAAAAAGAAAACTAAAGTTTGAAGCTTTCAACTTGACCCTAAACTAAAGGGCTAATTTGACGCATTTAAGGAGATTATTTCTTTCAACCTAAAATTGTTACCATATTTTCCGGACTATAAAGCGCACCCACAAAGGTGTTTTTAACTGGAAACGTACATATATAAGCCGCACTGGGCTATAAGCCGCTGGTTATGGTTCAAAGCGTGGGGGAAAAGTAGCAGCTTATATCCGAAAAATAAGGTAGTTTAAAAAGAGAAAACATAAAATTAAAACACAAACACATTACTCACTTTACACAAAATGAAATAAAATTACTCCTTAACTAAAAACTGAGTCAAAATGGTGACAATGTTCTGCCAAAAGAGATGAAAGTTGTTTAAAATCACTAAGTGAAGGTAATGAATTTATGTCAATTTATTCCACACACACAAAGTAAATGTTTGGAAAGCAGTTTTTCCTAATTCTTACACTAGACAATCCGTGTTTTTATCAAACATTTACATCTTCACAGCAATAGATATCTGCTTTGTTTTTAAGTGTAGGGAGTTGATTCCTCTGCCAACACAGAGATTAATCACTTTGAATCGGTCATCAGCTCATCACAATACATCATATTATCAATAATTATGCTCTCTCTATAAAGGCTGCTTATGTGAACAGACATAACAACAAATAATATTGATTATAAACACTTTGGTTTCGGTTTAAATATAAATTTTAAGAAAATGTACGACTTTACAAACAGTGCCAAAAGATGTGTGTTATATTAGACAGAATGTTTTGCAGAACATTAAATTGGTCACAGTGACTGGAAGTTAATACAGGAGCCACAATAATGGCTGTCGCAGTGAGAGGACAGATCGAGCCTTCTGAAATTGTGCCCACACTTTCAGAATGACCGTTATCACGATGCAGAGTCACACAGACATATTTTTAGAAAGAACTCAGTTCCCTGGCAACAGATTGAAGTTAGCTTGAAGTCTTTTAAGAAGAAATTCACCTGGGAGTGTCAGAGAACAAGCGGCGCCATAAATCTCCTACATGGTTTCAGACACCAACACAAAAACGATCAAATCTGAGCTTTAAATGAGAAAGGAATCGAAAAATCTGCGGAGAATAAATGGCTAAAAAGTGAACTGTTCTCAAAAGCAGAAAAAAAGAGAAGAAAATATCTGGAAAAATAAAATTTTATGACTCTTTTTGTTGCTTTAACCCCAGAAAATATAGCAAAAAATTACAAAGTAGAGAATTAAGATGTATTTTAAAGCACT
The DNA here is from genome assembly GCA_903067065.1 of Brachyrhaphis terrabensis. Taxonomy (NCBI): domain Eukaryota; kingdom Metazoa; phylum Chordata; class Actinopteri; order Cyprinodontiformes; family Poeciliidae; genus Brachyrhaphis; species Brachyrhaphis terrabensis. The sequence continues at coordinate 7,903 of CAEGAG010274942.1, forward strand.
CTTTGGTATAAATCCAGTGTTATCTTACAATTTTGACTTACATGAGTCAGTGAAATACCCAACAATTACAGAAATATGTTTGTTTTATAATCTTATCCAAGCAAAACCAGTGAAATTCTCAGACCTCAAAGGGATGATGTGTTTGGGAAACGATGATTTTGTTTTTCCTTTCTTCCTTTCTGCACAAAACACACATAACCTTACAGAAGCATTAAAACCTCTTGTACTTTGTGCTAGGCATTTAATTTAATTTAATTTAATTTATTTGATTAGGACAGTGTGCATTAATCAACATTACTGCAATTCATGGCAGTCTAAATATGCAGGACTTAGCACAAATAAAATAGAACACCTCATGCAATTCAGAGGGAAGAACTCATATTTCTATCAATACAAGCAAAAAAAATAAATACATTTATTACAATTTTAATGTGACAAACCAACATGATGAGTTGGTTTGGTGACAAACCAACTCCTCAATTAACTCCTTTAATTGAGGAGTTAAAAGAAAATGGTTTCATTCGGTTTAATACAACTTAAAAACTGAAAAATGTGGTGTGCATTTGTGTTTAATCCCCCAGAGACAACAGCTGTAGTTGTAGAAAGGTGGGGGTACGTCTCTACCACCTTTGCATGTTTATAAACTGATTTAAGTGTAGACTTTGACTAGGCCATCTATGCCATGAATATCGTTCAATCTGAACCATTTCGTTGTAGCTCTGGCTGGATGTTTTGGGTTGCTGGAAGATGAATTTCCCTTCCTGTCTAATGTCTTTTGCAGCTCCTTCCATCTTCCCAAGAACAGCATGATGCTGCCTGTGGTGTGCTGAAGGGAATTGTAGTTTTACGTCTCGCTAATGTTAGAATTTAGGCTAAAAGTACAACATTCATCTCATCTGAGATCTTTCTTCCACGTGTTTTCTGTGTCCACTGCAACTGGAAATGTACATAAAAATAATTTGAAGGTTTTTGTTGTAATGTAACAAAAGTGAAAAACTTAAGCGGGTATAAAATACTTCTTCAAGGTATTGTAAATATGTGATCTGTATGTAGTAAAATAAGGTTTTACATTTATTTACACTTTGGTTCACTATTTAGATCAGGAAAAGGAACTTAAAACATCTTTTGTTTCTTTACATTTTTTTTACTCATATGATAATTAATCACCACTGCCTTTCTTAATCAATTATTATAGATATTTTAGATTTCACAGGTTTTAAGTGGTATAAGAAAACTGATGTGTCGCCTGGTGGCCACTAGGTGGCAGTGAAACTAAAGAAAACAAATCGTTATTATTTTAACCACTGCCATACAACCCAAAAATCAAACTGCTCTTATTTAACTTTATGATACAGGATTATAATTGTTGTAATATTTATATTGAATTTTAGTTTATTATTATTGTATGGCTGTAATATTGTAATTCTCGTCAGTTTTAATTTGGTTTTGTAATTACGTAATTTGTATAATGTTTTAATTATAATGTGTATCTTTTATTTTTGTTGTTATTCTGCCCTCTTTTCCAGGTCTACCTAAAATAAAATTGAAGATTTTATCTCAAGAGACATAAAATAACAATTAGATAAATAAATAAAATAAACATAGAAAGTCAGAAAAAACATAATAAATTGATCAACTTTGCTGGTGCATTGATATGTCAACCATGAGCTACTCCCAAAAACGGCCAAACGAAACGTGAAAAACTGACTTTTTTTTTCTGGACAAGTGGGAAGCAAAATATCTGTTCACCAGGTTAATGACAAACCTGCGTCTTGTGCATGGAGCCAACATAGCTGTTACATTTTTCCTATAAAGCAACGTTGGCCCACAACTTTGACTAAGTCTTTAATTTTGGCCCACTGTGTGTTTGAGTTTAACACCCCTGCTTGAAACTGCCTGTCCGGTTTCTCTGCGTTGGCAAACCAGGATTGCACAGCAGAGTTTGCAACATCATCTCCCGTCTATGTAAGATAAGATAAGATAAATCTTTATTGTCATTGACACAAGAACAACGAAATTTGAGAAATGCCATCAGTCGGTGCAAAAAACGATAACTGTCTCAGAATTTACACACAGTGTAAGAAGTAAATAACAAGATAGCTGATACACATCATTCATGATGATTAATGGTTATTTTTGATTGCATTTAGTTTTGTTATTGCTGTCGGGTAAA